>JABSTR010000120.1:0-69708 GCA_013339765.2 Haemaphysalis longicornis
TCTCTTCGCAAAATTGCGCTTATATCATCCGACTTTTGCTCCAAACTGTCATATGTAATTACGCGTCACTGGAAGAAACGATGGCTATAATTTTCAGCCACATAACTCACTATACCACAGTTGTGAACCAAGGCATGGCATTTTCCTGCAGGAGAACCTGAAAGACGGCTTAGAGCCTTTGATAGGAAGGGCAGCATTTTGAAAATATTTAGCAGCGAACTTTTATATTTTTTAATAAAGGGGCTGTTGCAAAACTGTCTGCAGGCACTTTTTAGACTTCGATGCCGATAGCCTACAATTTTTATAGGGACACTTAACCAAGCTCTCTCAATCACATTTTATCCTTCACGAATGCTGACGGCGCAAATTGTACTACTAAGTTCTCCATAAGAAGGCGACGCCCGTGTTTACGCATTTTTCCTTATCTCGGCTCTTGGAAAACGGCTTCCGCAACGTGTGCTATTGTTGTATTCAAGACACCTACATTAACTAACACATGCCAGCTTGGCTGTATGTATTGTGAGTCTTTAGCGCAGACCGCGAAGTTTATCCCCCAAAAACCACGAGATCTACGTTAGTTTGTTCTTGTTTCACGGAAGCAAACCACCTGAATAACGTAAGTATATTTTTCCCGTACCGGACACATTATCCCAGGGAAAATTTTCCTCCAATTTTTTTTTAAAGCCGCAACACAGTTTAAAGAAAGTTTTCGCAAGAGCTTTTGCAATAACAGTTATACATTATTTTGACCCTGAAGATTTTGCATACTAAATTTTTGGAGTAAACGGGTATTTCGAGTAAACGGGTTTGTTTAGTGTTTTAAACCCTCCCATTGCCCATTGCAGCGAATATTTGAAGTCCTCCTTGGGAGAGTGAAAACGTTTACTATTTACAAATTTGACTGTTCGAAACTGCGTCTCTTACAAACCACGTGTTGGTATTGGAATGGTTTCAAACTACCCGCCACTGCCTAACTGAGGTGTTATGAACCAATAGTTCAATAACAATTGGAATAGCTTAAATATGCTCAGGAGGCAAACTTATAGAACTGGTGAATTTTTAAAGGTGAATCAAATAACGGTATCTTCTCGTTATCCATCTTCGTACTACCGCCATTACATCCCCTGAGAACATATTTTGCTCGATGCCTAACATAATCGACCACAATGAGTTCATTAACAGCGCGCGGCATTTTTATCCCATTCCTTCATCCATTATGATGCTTATAATACCACCCCTTTTTTTGTTTCTTTGTGCATCTAAATCAACCATTCTGTCTACAACTTGCGCTTTCTTTTGGTGTCCGCAAAATGCCGCAAAAACAAAGCAGGAGTTGACCTTTCTCATTTTTTCTATCTCATGGAGGCCAAACGAATAAAAATCCATTTTGTCAGATGTTGTATCATGGCCTTGATCTATACTGCCAATCACTGTCAAAGTTGTATGCGATCTGGAATGTTGGACCTCGTTATGCTGCTTGCGTTACCTTGCCATTTTCTTAATATTGCGGCTTGTTTTTGTGTACTCCATCTGTGTAACGTATTTGCGTTTGAAGAGGATAGATAATCACAGCACATAATATTCCCTAATGTGATTTTTGCGTCTACCGCCGGTACACAACCGACGCTGTAGAAAATGCTGACGCCGTGTTTTCGCAGATCGGGACTTTAAAGTCTGCCGCCCTCAAAAATACTTTGCTCCACGTGGAAAAAACGCATATGATGCATGAGTTCATTCGCAGCGTGCGTTGTTTTAAATCTCACATAGATCATCTCTAAAAAGTAAATACCACCACCTGAGGAAGGAACTAGCCTTTTAAATTTTCTCGATTCCACGGATGTCCTACGAATGAAACGCCCTTCCGTCAGGTGTGGTATGATGACCTTCATCTATACTGTCAGTCAATCCCACACCTGTGCTGAGTTAATACGTTTTGACCTTGTCAAATGTTTGAGTTAGCTTGTCACATTGTTGTGTGATGTGACATTTTGCTATCTGGGGGCTCTAGCTGTGTAATACGCTAGTGCTTCAAAGTTCATAAAACCATAAGATATATTATTCTGTTTGGGGAGATATCAACTGGCGGGCTTCGTCCTTAGCTTTACAACATGCTCTTTGTGAATACTGAATGACGCTAGAATTACTACCCGATTTGTCCAAAATTTGACAGCTGCGTCTAGGTTCCGATCTCTCTACTGAATGAAGAGGGGGCAATTGTCCTACTTTAAGCTTGCCTGGACGGGGAGCAGGGCGAAACACTACTGCCCACCAAGACGAACGGGATTATTATTAGGCTTTTGCCTTCCCAGTTTCTGTGAATTAGGGCTGAGAGCACACATCGAAGTTTCTCATTGGGGTTCAGCTAGTTCCTTATGTGGCTCCTTGATTTAGGTAGGAATGGGCAAGCGATGGGTGCATATCCTGGGTACAGTGGTCGAGTGCATTAAATGCGGTAACAGCCCACTCGAGATAGTGAAAACAAAATAAAAAATGAAAGCCTGGCCGCCAGGAGGTAAATCGGGGGTCTTAGAACGTGGTACAGTGACGGTACATTCTCGGTCACTGTGCGGTGTAGGTATGCAGAATAGCTATGGGTGTGTCATATAGGACAGGGAGGACGTATGGGGTTGACTGCGCTACTCAGAGCCGGGGTTGAGCTCTTAAGAGTAGTATTTGGTTCCCTCTTAAGATAGGTCCATACGCTAAGGAAATGTGTGTTCACGAAACCCGCAAAGCTCAATAAACCTTTTTTTTCAATGCTCTGAATACAGTAGTTTTGTTGCCTCCTATAAATATCGCATAAAGCAAAGTTCCTATTCGAAACGACATCTAAAACCACCTCTTCATATGGGCGAGTTACGGAAGCAGTTTCTTGTAACATGACCCCAAAAATAAATCCTGCAAGATATTTGTTTCACCGGTTTTGGAAGTCCAATTTTCGCTTCGCTAGTATTCAGGCGTGTGTTCGGGGGGTAAAATTTATATACTGAAAAATGCATTTTATTTTCGTCATCTGCGATATGTGCACCGATGCAAGAACCAAACATTTTGTTCAGCCCTTTAAGACACGTCTTGTTTTATAATAGAAGAGAGTGGCCTTTGATGCACTTTAGACTCCGTATGCATATCTTTATGATCAACGAATTGTTATTTGCTCTACATTTGAATTCGCAGTAGTGTTTTTTGACTACTCCGTCAACACTGGTACCAGAGGAAAAGCGGGGGTTTGGCTCTTTACTTTAAACGTTACTCATGCATGGAGGCCTCTAAAAACAAGGGCAGGCTTTTTCAAAAGTTCACTCCTAAAAAGTTGGAGAAAATAACATCTTCTTTCGCATTGCAATTCTGGATTAAAATATCTCATCTGTTCCTGCCCCAGTAGTTTCTAATATTTGAACCTGAAATATTCAAACTCCAGTATTTTTTCTCAGCTCGGCAGACATTCATATGTGCCGGATACTGCTAAGTATATATAACTCTCATTAATAAACTGTTTACAAGAATTCTGTATAAGGCAATCGCCTGCAGAGGCAAAAATTACGCAAGAAAGTAAATTGAGACGCATATAATTTGTTATTGTTTCTTACTTTCTGCCGTTTTTCTTATTGCGAATTCTATTAAATATGCAATTCACCAAAGTCATAAACGAGAATATCAAGCTAATATCAAAAAGTAAATCATGAATACTCTGTACCATTATTTCACACTAGTATGGATGCCCCAAATGACATCAGAATGTCTGGAGAAATAAGTCCCGACAACTTACTCTGCAGTTCTTCTCACAGAAAAACGTTCTGGTTCTTCTGTCCTGGATCAAAGTCAACCTGTCCGCTTTGAGGAGCACAGTGTCAAAAGCAGGCGTGGGTTCGGCGAGCACCTATCTTTGCAAGATATTTTTTCGGCCTTCCCTCCAGAGAACTCACATTCCGTGCCTATGCCCGTGACAGCACCGCGGCCTTGTGTGATAGCGCGGGCGCCACAAGGGCAGCCGGGAAACTCAGCAATAAATTCGCATTCCCCGCTCATCACATCATGTGGCAGTATTGCGACGTCTGGCAGGTATTGCGAAAAGAGCAAAGGACGCATGGTGGCACGACGCTATGTACGTAGTTCAATTCACTCACCGTGTCTGTGAACTTGAGTATAGGCTTATAAAAGACAAAAAAATGAAGCGAATCCGGTAATGCTGTGGAGCGCAGGTTTACAGACAATTAGCAGTTGAGGCCTGGTGGACGCAGCTCGTGAAGTAGGCTTTTGCTATACGGGGCTCTATTAGCGGTACGATATCTGTAGCTGCTCTGTCGCAGCTGCAGATGTCCGATGGTTTAGATTCCAAACTTAGAGCGCCCAGTGAAGCACGTGCCGCTATGGCTAATGTCACAGTAACACGATCCAGTTTACAAAATACCCCAATATCCGGTTATAATTTTGTCATCAGTCCTAGACCCTGGCGGGTTGAGATGTTTGTTGTACTGAGAGACCAAAAGCTTCGTGTTTTTTGTGAGACAATTCGCGCCGCATTCCATCGTCGAATACGTAGCGGGAAAGCGGAGTCGCCTGTGCACCAACAACATTGATACGATAGGCAACTCACAGTTACATACCAGTTGCGAAACTCCACATAGGTCCTATGTAGAAAAGAGCGGACCGTGGAAGAGCCCCCCGGTTTGGGGGCAAACAGGGTCAATTTGGTAACGTGTTGTCAAAAAGTTGACGTAGTAGTTAACTGCTTGTGGCTGCAGCCGTAAGTAATAAAAAACATGGAATAACTATTAAGAATTACCCAGTTTAATATTTTTGTGACTTGAAAAGCATGTCCTTTTAAGTGGTGTTATTATGCAAACGTTCAGCAAAGTTCAGTTTTTGTTTCATAGACATCACGTTTTACGCCCTTGGGAGGCCATCATTTATAAAGTATTCTTTAAGGGACAACAAAAACACCCTGATTGCGATAAAGTATAATCATTTATGAAGTCCACTCATCCCCATGACTAGTGCTATCGCCCATACTTTGAAAAGGCAGGAGCCGTCTGTTAATACGCAGAATTCTTTGCGACCGGCGTGGTCACGCGCTTGCACTTATTTTGCTAAGAAACAGGGACGCTCGGGTGGCCCGTTTTTGAAATGGAGTTTCGCATACAGTATGTATAGAAGAACTCTTTGGGCACCCGTTGACCAGCCAGTGCGCTATTCGACATTTGGCTGCGGTGGAACCAAAGAGCAAAAACCTAAGCTATAGTTATTACAATTTTAACGTTGATGTAGTTTTTCTGGGGTCGTGTTCCTCATTTTCAATTCTATATTCTTGGTGGTGCTCCCAAACACACGAACTGCCGGAATTTTGTCCTGCTGTGTATTCAAGTGACTGCCGTGTATGCCGGCTGCTCTTAGTTAATAAGGGACCATTGGTAACTTGAACGGAACTAGGTTTGGATTTTAATTTGGATCAGGTTCTGGTGTCGCCTTTAAACATTTAAAGTGAAACACTTTAGAAGGCATGAGCATGCGATGCGTACAAGGTGGCACCGAAACAACTTTAGAAGGCATGAGCATGCGATGCGTACAAGGTGGCACTGCTAAACTGAAAAGTAAGAGAGAGCTGCTACTTTTACTGCTCGTATTTGGAAACAAGCTTGACTCCCTTCTTGTTTTACCTGCAGAGGTGACGGGCTTGACTCAATTATGCAGTGTTTGTCAGATATTACGGGATTCAAATGCATCTAGCTGCAGTGAAAGCAAAGAAAACCTATCCAATTGGTCGCTTCAGTGTCCCTTTAACGCGCCGACGCAACGCAGACGATGAGGCGCGCCGTCGGAGGGCTCTGAATTAATTTTGACCACCTGCAAGGGATCTTTAACGTGCACCGAAATCTCGTACACACGGCGTTTTTGCTTTTTGAATACATCAGAAAAGCGGCCGCCGGTGCCAGGAATCGAACGCGTGAGCGCAACGCCTTAGCCACTCAGCCACCGTGGCGGGGTGGCTCAAGCCTATCCAATTGGCTTGACGAGCTAATATTAGCAGCTGGCTCAGCTGCCATGTGCTTAACTAAAACTGGATGCATAGGAACTTCCTAGGCGTAGTCCCACATTTAGGCTGGGAGTGTAGCGGTGTATAGAAATCGAGAAAGATGATTTAATGGCAAAAAATAAAGGGGTCTAGAGCAGCACGTAGCACCCAGAACACAAAGGAACAACCAGCAAAACACGGGCTTCTGCAAAGCCGGGATAGGTAGCCGATGGCATAGTTTCGCTTCATTTAAGAGCAGCTGCGCGACTCGTGGTTGGCAGCTTAAGAAGAATATAAAAAAAGCCATGTTTGCGTCCATAAAAATCCGATGTGGTCTCCTATAACTTGTTGCCAATAATGGAAAAAAAGGACAAAATGCCAGACTCGCCTGCTCGTGCGTTAAAATGGGAAGAAAGGGCTGCCAGATAGAAGAGCGTTGATTGGGCGGGGGCGATATGTCGTAAACCGACCTTGATGGCCTACTCTCATAGCTGTCTCTTTCCGGCTGTCTCACTAAGTTCTGGGTTGTTTCTGCGTGAATTTTCAGCGAAATGTTCATGTAACGAATACTATCGGGAACGAAAGATAAGTGCAATATTTCATCTTGCAATTACACGCTCCCTGCTGGCAGAACCAGGCTGATGGGAAATTTTTGCCCAGCTAGTATAGCTTTGACCGTCTCTGCTTTGCCAAAGCCTAATTTTAGTATTACGAAGCAATTGCTGGTTAAGGGTGTCGGTCGTTAGGTCTTGCACAAAAGGAATGGTGGATGCGTAACGAAAAGTAGTTGTTCTTAACTGAATTATGCCGTGCATTCTTAGATTAAAATTATTTACCATAGTTATTAGTGCCTTTCCCTCCAATGTGCAATCATGTTTACAGTTATTTACCGCCCTACTGCTGTGCCTATTGACAATTTTTTCTCTTTCAATATAAACGACGCTTGAAAGAAGCATGTTGCGCAAATTGCAAAGCTATTTTATTGGCGATTGTAAGTAAAATGCTTCAATTCAATATTCAGTGTGCTTTATTTGCAAGCAGTGTTTAGTTTACATTTATGTTGTAGTTACAATAATCATGCCAACCAGAGAAGCGGTACATGCTGAATCTATTCTGGACCTTGTACCAGAGAGAGAGATAGAGAAATCTTTAATGGACACTGAAGAGGTTAGCCCCACAAACGGCGGGGCTTGCTACTTCAGATGGGGGTGAACATAGTGAGGCGAAAAAAGAAATAAAAGGGGGGGGGGGGGGGAAGAAGTACACTGCAACAATGAATAATGGGGAGAAGAGAATGGCGTTCTTCGGAGTCAGTTGCAATCAGGAATTTGCTGGGTATTAGGCGTTAACCTTTGCGGATTTGATTTTTTTTGCCTCATGAATAACCCTGCACTTTAGAAGAATATGTCTTACCGAAAAAATTAACATTGAAAACGTCACGTGTTTCCAGGGAATACGTTGAAAAACTGGTCTTTTAGCCACAGCACACCAAAACTATTTGCGTAAATTACGCAACTGGGCATTTAACGCATGGACATCCTCAGGAAGTCATACCTAGCAACACACCTAGCAACACACAGACGGTAGAATAGGGATTATTTCTGGGATAAATGTGCAAGACATTTTCATGCAATTTTCCTTCAATTGTGCCTACACCGCCGCCTTGATCAAGGGAATGTAGACATTGGTGTTCACGTACATTCACCCCCTTCCCAAAAATATTGCATCAACGACGATGTCCGCACTTACAATAACGGTTTAAATTCAGTTGTAAGGCGCAGCTTTAGTGTCCTCACTGATGTTGTAACCCAATACGCTCTGCAGGAAAGCCAACTTTCTCTGACGATGTCGACCAATGATGGTGGTTGAAGTCATAGAGTTTCATTCTAATATATACTAGAGGGAAATCTGGCGCTGCATTCACGGGCCGCCGTGGGCGGCGCCATTGCAGCTAGCGACGTTCCTCACCTGCTTGGCTTGGATAGCCACATGGCTTCTTTTCCGTCTTGAAGCCAAAATCAATAAAAACGGGTATCATTGTTTTTTTGTTCATCTTGCATGAAGCTTCTAAATAATACCTGACAGATCCAGCTTTCTGTAGCTTTAATTTTATAATAACAAAACAAATTTGATTAATCTTCTGCAGTAATATTGTTGCATTTTTGCAGGCCAGAGGCAACTTTTCAGCCTGTTCGTGAGCCATGCCAAGGACAAGTGGAACGTGCCAGCCCGGTACATGACGGAACGCTCGCTGAAGCGTGGCTCCCCTAGACAGTGGCGCCAGATTTCCCTCTAGTGTATATTAGTATGAAACTCTATGGTTGAAGTGAAGGAAATAAAAACGCTTCCCGTGGCCGGAACATAACCTAGGTCCCTGGCCTTATGAAGCCAGCATCTATCCCATTGCACCATTTCAACATGGTCGAAGCGGTTCGGGAAACTCAGACGACAACCAAAGGATCCGTCACGAGAATAAAGGCGTTTCTCTGCGTGCCGTAAGGCTCGTAGCCACAAGACGCTGTGCGTAACTTCCCATTTGAGGTATAGGACGTGAAGCCTAAGGTAACGTCTTGGGTTTTAAGACCTCAAACTGGCACCCACTCAAAAACTGCAAAAAAGTGCCCATGGACTGGACAAACGCCAACATTATTCGGATGCATTAAAAGGGAAATACCAAGGACCTTAAGAATTACAGAGTTATAAGCCTACTCTCAGTTGTTTGCAAGCAGTTCACCAATCATAGTTAACCGCATGGGAGTCATCCTGCATTACCAACAACCCAGACTGCAGGTTGTTTTCTGGAAATGGTACAAAACCATCATGGCACTTAACCATCATGGTACTAGAAAGGGTACTAAACCACTCAAAAAAAGAAAACAAAAACGGATAAAGGGAGAATAGTTGAGTCATTTGAGGTTTTCAGACGACATAGTATTGCTGAGTGAGCCTGCAGAACTCCTGTGAAACATGCTTGAGGAAACTACAATTAGGAAGCATGGCCGTGGGGCTACACATAAATATTAATAAATCTAAAGTAACGAGGTATAAGCATGCCGAAAGCGCCCTCTTCAGGTTCAGTAAACGGCGAGAGTAACTCTATGACTCGGAGAGAGCACTGTCCAGCTCGGACCCTGATGACCACGCTTTGGCTGGTGAAGAGGGCTCAAGAAGCCGGACGGCCTCAAGGGGTCCTGGAATAAGGGACTCTTCCCAAAGGCGAACTGCTTTATAGGGACGTTTATTCCTCCTCCTCCTCTATGACTCGGGGTTGCCGATGACGCCGCACAAATTCAGGCACCAAATTCAAACAACAGCTCATCTATAAAAAAATAGCAAAAACGGAGGCTACATCATGCGGAACTGCTGAACTGCATGAGGGAGTATTCCTAGATAAAATGTTTTACGCAAAGTTTACTCACAATTCTGAAATCAAACGTGGCGCTACCTGTATCGATGCACTCGTGTTTTGTGTCATGTAAACACCGTAGAGGCAGGTGCATCGTATTCGTGACGACGAAAAATTCGAAATATTTTGAGCCCCTTTTGACAGGACGCACACGTGCCCTCACGAATTGAATGTGAGGGTCTAAATGCTGCAGGTACTTTCGAAGCCCAACCTATTCGTTTCGCGCAATCGATGGTTTTGGTGCAGAAACATTCCGAAGCTTCCCGTCGGATTACTCTTCAGTGCTTCTCTTTGCGACAGTATACTGTTATGTGGCGGGCTTACAAATGAGATGACCCTTGAGATGGTAAAACGATGCCTTTTCGCGATGTCCGGCACGGGAGAGCTCGGGAAAGCGCAGCACCACACGTGGTTTCTTGTTGTCCAAATGTTGGTGATTACGATGGTATCTTCCGCAGTGCACATCTTCGTCTCAATTTGACAATGATCCTAAATAGAACCCGAAGTTGCAAACGCAGTTATAATTCTTCCGCGATATCTACCTCGCAGCGAGAGCAACGGCGTATTGCGGATAGCGAAACGGAAGAACTTATTTTCAAACAAACAATTGAAGCAATATTTATTGGTGTTGTATTTGAATGAAGTAGACTTCAATAACTCACTGAGCCCATACCGCACCGAAGCACCTCGGTACAGTCAAGGTATTCCGCTAATGTGGACATTTAAACTATCGTCTGTACAACATAGCCGGGTTACGTCAGTTTGATGGCATAAAGAACCGCATATTCTACGTATTAACTGTCATTAACATAGCGCGTTGAGACATAACATGAACTGCCAATAGAATCGAACAGTCATATTTATTGGTGGTAGCTTTTGTCGTCTGTCTTCACTTCCCGAAACTACTCTCTGTGACGTGATAGAAAAAAACGCGACTAAGTGTCCAACGAGTCTCCGCTACTTAGGCTGTTTTCCCTTTCTACTGATTTTTTCTAATTGATTCGTTTTTTGAAGTTGTGTATAAGTAGGCATGGTCACTATTCAGAGTTGCCAAAAATTTGAATGAAGCAAGCTTGCATTCTATCGTCACGGTCCCCTTCAATTCAGCTTTTGTTTACGTTTCATCTCAAATCATTTATAATGCACCGCAACGTGGCACAAGTTCCTTAGCTATTTATGGCCTCCATGGAGGCAAATACATCTCAGTTGACAAAATTACGTATGGTTCACTTGTGGCTTAACGAATTATTGAATGTACGAGCGCTACGGGTACAAGTATAGGCGAGTCTTCTTGCATTAGGAAATGTGATATCAGCTGTAAAGGAGTTTGACAACCAGCTGAGTATGTTTATTTATTTATTTATTTATTTATTTATTTATTTATTTATTTATTTATTTATTTATTTATTTGGTATTCCAAGGGCCCATGATGGGAATTACGCAGGGGGCGGGTTTAAAACGCCGAACATTGCAACAAAGAACACAATATTGCAGGAATAGCGACACACGGAGTATATCATTTATCCATGTCTCTCCCTCGTGGGCCTTTTAGGTGCAGATCACTTAAGGGGCTCGCCTTGTCGCCGTAGCTCGCTGTAACGGCAGATGTCAAACGACAGCCGGAATCAGGCGGTGCCGCGATATAACGGGCCCAAGTAGAGCCCGTCGTTCCGTCGTAGGCCGTCCCGCAGAGGCTGCGAAAACCAAGCTGTTTAAATAGTCATAACCGCTCGAAACTCTTGAAAAGCTGGCGCTTCTTATACATCTTCTGTTTGTTTAGCGCGAAAAAAAACTGCGGGTACATTTGACGCAAAATATACGCAGTTAACTGGCAGTACCCCCGTTCATTTATTTCGGAAGGCTCGTTGCGTTGGTTTTTGCGACAGTAAACAAAAAAAGTGACAGTGACGCCGGCACGTGCGGGAGGATAAGGAAGCCCAAAGAGAACTGCCGCTGGCGCTGTATCAGGCAGGGGGTGCGCGAACACTACGTAGGCGGGAAATTTGAATTGCTTTGGGTGGTAGCAGTGAGCGGATAACGGCGCTACAGCTCGTTATGGTGAATCCTTTCTGTGCACTTCCGTCAGCTTTCACGCTGAGTGACACGGCTTTATTTTTTTGTTCAATAGTGCATGTAGGAACGTAAATAAGTTAGTGCTGTCTCAGAAAAACGTATAAGGTGCTAACCAATGCAAGGCGAATGATTCACATGTAAGATGAAAATCGTCCGTAGGCACATTGGAAAGCATAAAATAAAAACTCAAATATAACATTCACAAACTTTTTCCCATTACGAAACTACAACAGATAACTAAACTGCAAAAAAAAATGCAAATTTTTCAGCAATTTTCCAAGAAAGCATTTCCTGAGGCTTGCTGGTCAATATTTTAAGTGATAAATGAATGCGACGGGGTCTGAAAGGAGGATTACTGTGTTAGTTGACAGATGCTTGCCGGTAGCAAGTTCCTTTCCTGTATTAATAAAGCACGGTGAGAGTTCTGATAATTTTGGCTCTCGCAAAATCGGTCTTGCTTTGCGCGTATGATCAGTTCGAGGGGAAATGTGGTTAGCCAGGAACACGTACGAAATAATACTTTTCTCCATGGCATGCAAAATATTGGATTGTATTTACTAAAAATAATTCTGAGTAGTAAATAAAATAAAAAAAAACGGCAAGCGTGGTTTTTTCCTTCTTTTATCCAGATTAGGCAGACCAAGAGAACGTTTAAGAGCCGATATGCTTATTTCGGACTAGCAAGTACGCAATATGATTATTGATTGTTGCGGCTTCAAGGGGTTAATAAAGCGTGCCGAATCGCACCTTATCAAGAAATGTACGGATGCAGTTTGCTGTTGCTGTAGTCTTTAAAATTTAAGTTTTTTGATGGCTCGGATATTTCGATCCTAAGATCTAGGATACTCAGACATTTAATGAGCAAACGGTTTTAATAACTTCCACCAAATCGCCGATCAATCTGAGAAGGTAGGAGAAGTCAGGGATAGATGTTTGATACGTTTTTTTTTTCGCCTATTGCACAACTCTGTTGATTTGCAAGTGATCCCTGATGGCGTCATCCATAAAAAGCAGTGATCCAAGAGGCGTGAAGACGAGTTTATACCGGATATCATCAGGTGGACCGAGCCCTGACCTCCGAACTGCAGAACTAGCACCGACAGATTGAAACAGTTTGTCGCGAGTAGTAACGCTGGAGTCGAATCAAAAGCTTAAGAAAAATGTATTTATATGCGGTCTGTGTAAAGCGAAATATGGATAGGTTTTTCAGGGCCAGGTACCAATTCCAAGAGTTGGGCTTGACATGATGGCTTATATATAAATCCTTGTTGATTTTCAATGATAACTTATGTGCATTTAAGTGCACCCTGACGTTGGTGGATATTAGGTGTTCAGGTATTTTTCAGCAAACTGAAATTCCGGAAATCGGTCGAAAATTGTTTCCATTAGTATTACGCCTTAAGCATTAAGCACAGGTTTTACGTACGCGTTTTTTCAATAATTCCGTATATTACTTGTGCCTGGTGATGGTTGAACAATTCCTTAATAGAGCGGCAGGCGTGTGAGCGGTAATTTTCACAAGCTTCGTACTAGTGCCATATGTCCCCGGACTAGAGCTCAGGGGAAGGCGGTCAATTGCTTTCCCCATATTAGTTCTGGAAATGGTTAATGGTTCATAAATATTAGGAAAACAAGAAAATTCAGAAGTGCAAGAACATCGATACCAAGTTCATCTGTAAACATGCCACTAAGGTGTCTGTTAAAGAGTTCTGAACAAGCTGTTAGACAAAAAGCTTTGGAAGGGTTGGTCCTGCCTGATGTTCCTTCAGAATAACCGCATGTCAGAATTTGTTGGGAATATATATGACGTATTTTGAATAACATTGTTGAAATAGTGGTCTTTCACCGTATTGATAGTTTTCTCCAAAGCTGCAGACAGTGATTTATACTTTTCCCAATCACTGGCGGGTTTCGTTCGATCAGCCGTCCTTTAATAGCGGAGCTCTTGTGCAAGCCGTAAGCTTGGCGATGCGGAAAAATAATCTGCAGAGATTCCGAGAATTGCATACTAATGCGTAGAATTTTTATGCCGCTTTTCTAGAGTTTTGCGTTTTTCTGCAGCATAATTTTGCGTTTTTTTTTTAAATTCTGTTCGATCTATTATCTCCATTTACGCTATTATAACGATTCCACGTCGAACTTCCGCCTAAACTGCATTGTTGTCGAAATGCTGGGCGTTTCACGAATCGCCACTTTTCGCTTTTTTTCTACGTTTCTTGTTTTTGTTTTTCAAAATTCTGCTCGATCAATTATCTCCATTTACGACATTATAACGATTACATGTGGAAGTTCTACCAAATGTGCATTTTTCTGGAAATGCAGGGCCGTTACTTACACGGCCCAGGCTGTGGGGGTGCACGGCCAAGAATGCTAGGCATTAAAATACCAAGAAAATGCGGAGCGTTCGTGAGCGCGTGCCTCGCGGTGACGTGGAGTCCTTGGCTCGCCCAGTGGCTTTAGCAAAAAAAAAAAAAAAACCTCAGCGCTGTCGTCACGCTCTACTGCGGATGTAATGCTTGTCATGAGGAACACGACGATATCGATGCGCACGACCATGACTACTACTAGGATAGTGCAAAGCAATGACGGAACATTTAAATGAACAATTTCAAACTTGTTCAAATGCGTGGTGATGTGTCCTTCAGTGATCAAGTATAAAGAAATCCGGTAGATTCGGTATGGTTCAAACATTGCGGGACTTAGTGCAAACTACGCCAGTTGAGCTGGTGGAAGTATACAATTTTAAGGGTGAATTTGCATCGACCACTCACCGCGTAGGAGACAACTGTTGTACGGTCAACCTCCAAGGTCAAGTGGCATCCGCAGCTACATCGCCATTGCGGGCAAGGCACGTAAAAACGGAAGCGCGAGGAGTTTGCTAGAACTGTTCTCGGAATAAACTGGTGCTGATGCGGAGCTTCTGGGTCTGCCTCCCGCTCGCGGCGTACACCTACGACCATCGTTAATTCATGGTGTCAGAAGCTGAGTGAGAGCATCGCAAGAAACCCAGCCTGCAAGGACAACGGTAAGCTGGACAGCGCCCACCAAGCCAGGACGGACCACCGGAACACCACGGCGAGTTAGGCCTTGCCGGCCATCGCCTCCATCCAGGGGAGTGGCTGCAGAGCCACGGAAAACAGAGGGCACAACGACGAACAAAAACGCGTTTCGTTGCTTTTCCAAGTATATCGTCGTTCATTATTCAGCCACCCGATCCATTTTGCTTTTCTTCGCCCAACGACCGGCCCAAATAGCGGAGGAGATTTGAACGCTTCTACACGACGTCAGGCCTAAGCGCGAAGCCGGAAGAACACCAAGTAGATGCTTGCTCTACATCATGGGGGACAAGGCTGAGGACATCTTCAGCACATTTGAACTCGCCCCTGCCGAAGCAAAGAAATTTAGCGCCGTGATGAACCGCTTCGAGAAATATTTCATTCCTCGCCGCAATGTGATCTACGAGCGAGCACGCTTCAACACGCGGGTTCAAGAAGAAGGGGAGTCTGACGAAGACTTCGCGATGGCACTTCACGCATTGTCCCAGCATTCTGAGTACGGCAGCCTTCAGGAGCAGCTCTTTCGTAACCGATTAGTCGTATATATTCGCGATAAGAAGTTGTCTGCCAGACTACAGGTGGACCCTGACCTAACGCTTCAGAAAGCCAGTACGCCAGCTAGAGACAGTCAGGCAACAGCAAGCAGAGCTTCACCTCGACCTGGCAGCCATCAACAAGGTGGGCTCTACACGTCGTTCACAGCGGCAAGACAGACGCAAAACACCTTCTGACTCAAGTCAAGGAAGAACTGTGACTAACATGTCTCAGGGCACTAGGACTTGCGTTGCTGTAGTAGAGGTTCACACTCACGATCTACCTGCCCATCAAAGGACGCAAAATGCCACTCCTGTCACAAAACGGGCACTTTTAGTCCGTATGCGTCTCCAAACGGGTGGACATTGTTCAATGCACCGATCACGAAGCCGAGTGTGCGTTTCTTGGCATCGTCGAGTTCACCTGGCATCCACAAGATGGAACACTTTGGCCGCGAGTACTTCCAAGACGGAGGCGGCGGAGGATTCAGGGGTGGAGACGCGGCCCACGCGGTGGGGTCCGAGGTTTGGGCGGCCATCGTTTCGCATGGACTACAAGCCGCTAATCAGAAAGAAGTGCTACAAGTGCAACTGGAATGGCCACTTTGCCAGTGACTGCAAGGAGGCTGAGTACCGGTGTTACAGGTGCAACGGCACGGGCCACATCTCCAAGAACTTCCCGCACAAACCGGACGAGATATCGTGCTACAACTGCGGCAAAATGGGCCACATTGCAAGAGGAGGAAGAGGAAGCAAGAGGAGACGTGCTACATCTGCTACCAGCGGGACCACATGTCGCAGGTCTGCTCCAGCAATGAGCGGAAGAACCGCGAGTGCTACAACTGTGGCCACGTGAAGCATATAATACGCGACTTCCCGAGGCCGGCGGCAACGACCCTGTCGCCAACGCCTACCACAGCTGCACCCGAGCCCCGATCGTAAATCGTCGACACGAAAGATGGAGCTGTGCGCAGGAATCGAACGCACCTTGTTCCTCTCCCTCAAGCTGAGCATCGGTCAACCCATGCAGCACAAGGAGCTGCACTACAAGATTGAACCATTGCAGTGAAAGCTGTAACGAGGTGCCAAGGTTCATCGCATAGGCATAGCCGCTGTGAACGCTGTATAATTGGGCCGAAGAAGTATACGGCCTGAACCTCCGTCGACCAAAAATGTATACGGCTTGAACCTCCCCCCCTCGTTTATTTCGGAGGGAGATGCTGTACGGTCAACCTCCAAGGTCACGTGGCATCCGCAGCTACATCGCCATCTCGGGCAAGGCGCGTGAAAAGGGAAGCGCGAGGAGTTTGCTAGAACTGTTCTCGGAATAAACTGGTGCTTACGCGGAGCTTCTGGGTCTGCCTCCCGCTCGCGGCATACACCTACGACCGTCTTTAAAACAACTACGACTTCTTCGATGCATATGACGACTATTATACTAGCACCGCAGCCATGTAATAAACAATGACACCGAAACTTTACTGTGTGTCCGGCAATTCTGACCTACACCAGCTTCGCCTTTCAATTCTTGCACGTGAGTGCAAGCTTCCCTGTATTTTTGTTTAAACATGTCTTAATGTCACCTGTAAACTAAGGCGCAATGGCTTTTGATTTGATATTCGTTTTTGGTATGCAGTTTGTTTCTATTTATTGTAGGTAATTTCGAAACATTATCCAAACATTTGTTCCAAATACTATTATTAGGTTTTTCGATACCTTATCTAATCGTTTTGACATCTGGATGCTGCCAATCAACATGTGTCCACATTGCTTGTTTTAAATGCCGTACAGAAAACTGAAGGCCAGGAAGAGTGTTCATAGACAGTTCTGAATCTTGGGCGTTATGATTTGTATCCTGACTTTGCCCTTGGTGTCCCGTCAGCAAAGACCTCACGTTGTCACACTGGGTACGTATAATTCTGAGAACTGAAATGCCGTAGGACAGTAATGAAGTAGCACCTGGCGAATAGAACAAACATTTAGCCTAAATTCTCCAATAAAAGCGCCTTACCTATTGCAGAAGGTTTTAGGTAATTTGTTTTAGTTTCTCTTAATCCACGTTTTCTGTTCATATATATACGAACACCAGGCGACAAAAGTATATAACCAGGAGCGTCTGGAGCAGTGACTAATACGTCCATGAGAAGAACGGGGGGCCTGTCAAGGGCCCCGAAATTTAGACATCGCCAGGGCCGCTTTACACTCCAACCTTGAACAGCTCTTTCTTTAGAACCGTTTTTTGCCAGTAACGAGGCGTATTTACCCTGACAACAATATTTGTAGTGTTCATTGTTATGACATATTTTGCTGAGAATATCAAACATATGTGTTACTTGTTGAGAACAATCATAATTGTTTCCTGATGTTCCTGAACGCCGCGTTCATGTCATTAGAAGGATACAATTAATGACGCCGCTGTCCAAGCGAGGGAAAACGCCTGTCATTTCAATTTATTGTCCATGCTGACTTATTCTTCTTAGCGAATCTTAATCGGGGACTTTCGTTAGTGAGGTGGGGTTGCCTTTCTACGGTATCTTTACAGTGATTTTTAAAAGAAGCTACACGTCTTGTAGATAGCTCCTTTTGTCCTGAACTCCAGGTCTGCTTACGTGCTCCTACCACCACCCTTTGCACTGCATCACTGCGAGGGCTGGAACTTGTTGCAGGCCATTATTGCAAGCGGTACTGAACAGCCCAACAGCGTTTTATAACCGAACCTTTTAGGCATAACACAACCAATTTATAATTTGGTAGCCTTTATGGCTTTAGCAGTCACTATATGCAGCCCGTCTAAGGCTTCCGGGAGAAACATTCGCCTAGAAGACACTTCTTATTGAGGTAAGCTGTTTATAAAAGGTCTCAGTATATATTAAAAAAATTAGGGGGTATTGTAATCTAGTCACATCATGTCATTGACAGGATTTCCAAGCCTATGACGAATTCTCTGCCGCAAGTATGGGGCTCCAAATGATTGCTCCATCGATATTTTAACGTCTTATCTCCAGAGTTGCTTGAAGCATTCTATGAGAAAGCGATGACGGTAATAAAGATTAACCCTGGTTATTTGTCAAATATACCGTATTCACGCATGAAAAACAAGAATGAAGCGACACGTCGTAGTCGCCAGCTGTGTTACTTAAATGAAATTATATTGACAATAAAGTGCAGGTAGACTGCGATACATTCGAAAACTTTGCAGAGCTAAAAGCATGTGGATTACGACGAAGAATGCACGGCTGATTTGTTCAGCATAAAAACGATTTATATCAGTGTGTAAGGAAGCGTAAGGAGTGTAAAAGACGCCAAGAGAAAAATCAACCAGAGAGGGTTATTTATGTTAGCTATGACACGCTATTACATCATATTTTCTTCAGTTGTAGGAAGAAAGTTTACATGATATTGCATAGAAGTTTTTGCTTTATTTCCATTCAGTAGTTTTTTACTCCCAAAAAATGTTTTACTGAGGATTGAACCACTTGCAAAAAGGCTTCTCTCCATGTTCCTGCGTAAGGCCATTTCAGCATTACCTGCAAGAGGAAAACGTATAAGGCAGGTTTCTTTCGGTGCACTTTTGTGGCAACGTTGAACACAAATATTTACAGTTCCTGCCCTCCACATTCCGGTATTGAAGTTAACGATCGTCCGTTGTCTTACCACGAGTGTCGGCAAAAAATTCTCGTTAAGCAAGTTAGTCATAAGCTAATAACAGATGAATTATCCTTTGTAGCCTACGCTACAGCAACGGCACAAGCGTGTTGTGCGGCAAGACTCGGGGCGGAGCCAATTAGAAATATGTAAATATTCACATAAACAAAGTTTCATAGAGTAGCTTGAAAACCTTGAGGCGGTAACTGCATACTCGAATTGTCCGTCCACTGAAACAGCGAACAAGCCCAAAATGGTACTTTCAGTGCCGATGTCGGAGTTCGCTCCAAGCGCGGTATTTACAAAGCGGCGTCCTCACCTAAACAACGTGAAAAATTGAAGGTTTTTTATAAGACTTCTAGAAATAATCGCGCACTGGTTTCCTGAATTTTGTGTATTCCTAGGCCACGCAAATTATCTAATGATTACCAGGGGATGAAAACTCTCTGGTAGCTGTAGCCAAAACCGAGCGGATTTAATTGCTTTCGAAAATAAGGCGAACTTTTGTCAAAAGCTGTTTCGCCAATGTGCACTACAGGGAAGCATAATACTAGTGACTACAAAAGCCACAAAACCACCATAAATTGACTAGGTTTTTCCAGTAATCCTGCAAGAACACATGGAGAAGTGGGCATCTTTTGTGTTCAAAGTACTGCTACAGTGCATAAGCACTATTGTCGGTATACTTCGAACAAAAAATCATTTCCGTGAACCCCACGGGGAACGGTGTAGTAGGGAAAGAAATTGCTCTGATTTGCAGACCACTGCGCAGTCCACCGAGCTCCAGGAGGGCACATGAGCCAGGATGTGTTCTTCAAGGGCCGATAGTTGGCTGCCCACTATAGGAAAACTCAAAATGTTCTGCCTTGGCCAAAAGCGAGAAAGGGCTGTCATTTTTTTCTTATACTAGATTGGCTAATATGATTAACAGAAGTCTAATTGCTATATTTCTCCCTGGGTACGTCGTAAATGTTTGGTTTCGTGGGAGGTAACATATGATATGACACCAAAGGCCAAAGATTCTGAATTGCTTGAAAGTTGGCAAACTGGCGTTACAGCTTTGTCTGGGCTACGTTGTTTAAATGTCTTGTTGTAAAGGTCGCATTGGAATCGATGCTTGGGCAAGTATTAGGGTGGCCGACCTTACTCTTACAGTATTAACAAGCCACCCCACTTTCTGCGCCATATTTGTATATGGGCCTGCCGCTATAAGTGCCGCCTACACTCGGTCACAGATTATGAACACCAACGAAAGCTTTCCCTTCGTCCTATAACCGCCACGGCGTTCCTCTGTGAAGCTTGAAATGGTCCAACAGCTGAGCTAGGTTTTCTCAAAACGCCCGAATAAAATCTGAGCAGCAAAACGTAGATTTAATTGTTTCAGTGTAATGTAGAAAAAATACATCCTTTGGTTGAATAAATATTTAAAGTAAAATCTGTGGCGGGGTTCACATCACAAAAATAATGGTCAAAACTTCAAAAAAAAAGATTCTATTAAAACCTTTTATTGTTTATGCCGCGTTTTACATTGTTGTTGCTTTGAACGGTGAAGAATATTTTAGATATTGTGAATAATATTAGTTTCAAATTGTTATTCTTCATTACATTCCAAAGGCGACCCCTTGAACGCGGCTTCTTCCAAACGCTATTGCTTGCGTTGCGTGCGTTAGTACTCGTGATCAGTTTCTACAAGACGAGCTATGCAAAACTGGTATCATCAACGTCCTGCGTTCAAGTGATGATCGCGACCGCGTTCGCAGACAAGTGGCAGAAGCGACGTCTGCTTTCTTTTGCTCGTGTCGCTGGGCTGGACGCAGTTCAAAACAACTTAAGTTCATCAAATTCTACCGGGCTCTCGAAGCCTTGCCCGCTAATAAAGCCATGACTGTAGATCTTTGTGAATTAGAGCGGACAATAAATGGACTACTGCAAAGTTATTTTTTTCATCTTGCGTTGCCTAACGTGCTTGTAACCAAGTTCACGGATACAAATTTAACTGTGTAACAAAGGGGGGCCTCCACAATCAAGATAGAAAGCTTGTTAAGAAAGTCTCGCATATTGATGTTTTCGCTTTGCCATGCCCGGCGTCCAGTGATTCGTCTGCAAAGCAGTGCTAGAAAATGTGCGGTCGTATGGCTACTGCTACTCTGAAGTTGCACCAAGTATAGCATTTGGTTTGTGTGACAAAAGATTGCGGCAAGCACCGTGTGTACAAATTTTCTGAAGGTCGTTAGCAAACACTTCACAATAACAAAGTTTTGACATAGGCCGCATAAGACAGACATTTCAATACAATTTGAACTGCTTGGAACTTACATCCCAAAATGACTTCAAAAAACTGGGCGATTGGCAGAGCAAGGGGAAATGTCGTTCTTGTCTTCAGCCATTTCACTACTAGCGTCAATCCCGAACAAACCATATCATTCATCAGGAAGAGCAGATTGAAGTATGGAATTTTCTTCATGACGCACTGAGCCGTTGCGTAGAGGGAAAAAGAAGGGGAAAGATCAGGTTCTTATAAGATCAGTGCAGTCAGTGCCAGATGGCAATAAGCCCAAAATATGCAGGGAGCAGCAATTACCCTCCCAGGCACATTCATCAGTGGTTCGGTTCGCACTTTTTGTCACAAATTTTGTCCATTAATTCCACTAAGAATAGCTTAAAATGAAATCTTGCAAGAGGGCAGCATAATTGTTCAGTTCATAACCGTAAATTCAGTAAAAAGTGGCTATGCGAATTCTTTGGTAGTCATATATATTTGCGCTCCAGAGACCACGTGATTCTGAAGCTGAATAAGGGAACAAGCTTCAATATTGCACTGTTTCTTCATGCAAATACAGCTGATGGTGCTTTCGGGTAATATCCTGCAAAGTATTGATTCTTCAATTGGATGTGTCGCACCTGTTGAGAACTGGGGCGTTGCCTCATTTTATTACAAAAAAAGCGCAGCTGGGGTAGATTGGACACACGGGGTGTTGTAGAGGTACATTGAATCAAGGTGTTGTTGTTGTAGATTGATTCTCGATGTTCGTTCAGAAATTATTTCTACCTCCGATTATTCATGTTTTGCACTATAAAATAATTCGATTTTAGTCATGTAGATACCTTGTTTTTCGTGCCAGAAGGCCACACGACATTTTAAACGACACCGACCAGAGAGAAGCATGTTTCAGAGTATTTCAGCATTCCTTTCGAAAAATATCAGTTGCGACGTCGGCCAACTATGTCAAAAGTTAATGGAGCATTTCAGAGGTTGTCGGAATCCTATATATGACATAAAAAAGCGTACAGGATTGGTACATGCAAGTATAACCACATCAATGATAATATCAATGTATTAGGGATTCTCACATCCTTGCTTCCGCGGAGTGGGAAATGTACCACGAAACATTATTTTGGTTGAATTGCACCACAATTTATAAAGCGATGTGCTAAACGAGGTAGAAAAACCGCATGCGCAAAGCTTGTAGATTTAGTCACCACTCAATTGTAATTGATCAGATTACAACAATAGTGGTTGCAGTCCCTAACATTTAAATTGCCGTTGTCTTTCCACGTGTTTAAAAAATTATGGGCTTCCCTTGACCAAGTATTTTTTCAGAATCTGCTGGAAATATTTCACCTTATCTTGAACAGGAGCTCTTGAAATGCTATTCCGATTTGATGCGAAATGCAACTCCAGTCCGGATGACATTTCAACTTATCAGGTGCGAAGCATCTCATGCTCGGACTGTGTCCCTCCTCCCTTGTCGTTGTTGTCCGCCGTACGCACACCCGCTGCGCATGCCTGGCGAGGCACCGCTGATGATGATTGTGGCAGGATGCCCCTAGGGATTGGCCACCAAAGAATCCATCACGAGATAGCTTCGCGTTCAACCCCGTCGTCATCTTCCCGTAGGGGAACCCTGAGTTGTTGTGCGCATGCGTAGCTGAATGCCTCCGAGCTCCTCCAAGAATCCATCACGAGATAGCTTCGCGTTCAACCACGTCGTCATCTTCCCGTTGGGGAACCCACCTTTGCGAGGTCCTACTCCTCCTCTCCGAAGCTCCTCTCCTTTCCGGATTGTGCAACGAATGGCAACACCTGCGGCTCCACACGCGATAATGCAAAGCAGCTAGGGTTAGAGACGCGACGGTAGCCGCTGCATACTCCGCTGGGGGCGCCACTGTAGCTCCGCGGTATAAAATGACGCGCGCGTGCGCTCAGCTCCCCTCATTCTCCTCCCGCAACGCCGTGATCGAACTGAAAACTAATGGGAAACTTGAGTCGACCCATGGTTGCTTCGCATACTACTCAGGGTCCCCTACAGGGAAGATGGTGAACTTTTTCAAGCGTCGCTATGCTGAACGTTTAGCTTCGTTTATACAGTTATTCTCGGCCAGTCTTCTCGTATTACACATTTTAGACGTAATAATGGTGATAGCTGCGAGTATCGATCTTGTATTTTCATATTGTGAGCACTTATACTTTGACAAATCAGGAAATATTCTGAGCACAGGCGTCATCGTTACTTCCTAACTGTAGGTCAATTCCATCTATTAACTGATCATCAGCTTGTCACATGCGAGCGCCACATCATCTTCTTCATCTGCCACCCTAGATCCTTCACCATAATTGTTTTGGAGCGGCTTCTTGGCGTGGCTACGTCATCATTACGTCATTAAACGCGTCCTTCAAATCTCCCTTCTCTGAGCCTTGCATGTAGTGGAGGTGCACTTCCATCCCCGTACGCCTGCCCGGCTTTTCTCCTTGGAGCTTCACTCAGGTAGGCATGTCCACCTTTCCACTCTCAGCATGCCGCAAGGCGATGGGACCAACCCTGCTGATGATGGCGCAGAGCCGGCCAGCACGTGTGCCCCAACCTGGATGATCACCAGCCGGCAGCGAGACGCCCGGATGTTTGCAGGACTTCGTGGAGAACACGTCGAGGATTTGCTCGAAGATTATGACTGGGTGAGCTCATTCAATCAGTGGGACGATAAGTTGAAGCTTCTTAACGTTAATTTCAATCTAACTGAAGCCGCTGAGACATGGTACTTGAATCATGAGGAGTACTTGACTGATTGGCCGTGGTTCACCGAATAATTACGTCGAATGTCTGGCACGTCCACTTCGTACTCAGAGGCAGCCAAAAAGAAGCTTGCAGAACGCGTTCAGCAACCCACCGAGTCGTACACGTTTTAAATTGAAGATGTGTTAGCACTATGTAGGCGTGTGAACTGAGAAATGCCTGTGTCTGTTCGAGTTCGAGCACATCCTCAAGGGAATTTCTTTCTTTGCGTTGAACGCACTCGCCGTGCAAAACGCGACCACCGTGGGCAGTATCGTGACGATTTGTCAGCGCCTGAACGACCTCCAGGCCTTGCGCCTGCAGCCATCGTCTTGAAACTCATTTCCACTGAATCAAGGTGACCTACGAGCTATGATACGGGTGATGATTCGAGAAGAGCTGCACGGACAGGGCTCATCGAGCTTTACGGTGGTGCAGCGCCAGACAGCCGACCTCTAGTCTACGAGATATAAGAAAGAATGGCATCAGTCACGTGCCTTTCACCTCCGTAAGCCCGCGTTCGCGTAGGGCATGCACACGCTGATGTGGTTGCGGTTCCACACATCCCGTCCCCGCCCACCGTTCCCAAGGCTCCTCATGCCCTCCTGGCCCCCGTCTCCGCTACATAACTAACCATCCCTTACCTTTACACAATACTACCCACCGTGTCGCAGCCGCGCCCACTACTGCTGCTACTGCAGCATCGGGGGCCTATTTCATGTTTTACAGGCGGCGCAAGAGAACGAATGCCAGGTATTTTCTACTCCGCCATGAAACGCCCTTCGTTCCACATAGGGCAACCGATCACAGCCATTCACTTCACCTATTCTCGACGCCACTCACCTTCTCATCCGGACTTCGTTAATCAGCGATACACCTTCAAGTCGTACCGTCGCCGATCACCTTGCCCTCTCTGGCGATTTTCACCCCCTCTGCATCAAGCATTTGAACATGTCGACCGCCGCGCGGAAAACTAGAGCATCAGTTCAGGGATGTAGAACTGAGTTACATGGAAACAAGACGAGTCCCCCGGACCAGCTAAGGAATATTTTGGAAGTTTGTTGTGCAAGGCATTCCAGTCGAAGCTTTAATGGACACGGGCGTGAGCATCTCATTGTTCATGCGGGACTGGGTGTGCCGTGCTACGAATGTCCGAATCCTTATGTTAACCTGCTCTATGTGGTGCCAACAAAAGTGTGATTCAGATTTCCGCGCAGTGTACAGCCCGTGTACTCATCGAAAGCATCCGTCATCACATTCTATTCGCGGATTTATGCAATATGCTCAGCAGATGATCCTCGATTAGGACTTTTGTCCATCAAGCATCTGCTATCATTTCTTGTCGTGAACCCGCCTTTTCTATTACTGACACAGTTTCCTATACCGTAACAGGCGAGCGAATACATGACTTGGTGTCAACTCCGATTTCGTTCTTCTTTCTTCGGAAGAGACCGTGTGTGCCATCACGTCTGCAGCATGACGGTGGAGATGTGCTCATCGTGGCAGCTGGAGATTTTATTCCGAAAGGATTTATGATACCACCCATGTCTTGTCTGTTTTTCTTCCAGATCAGCCCTCCTAGCTGCTCTGAACACACACCTCAGAACCCATTTTACTACCCTAAGGCGCTACTGTTGCTTTTATTCCCCGCGACGAGCCCGCAGTCCTTCTCCCAGTCTCTTCGCTTTCTTCGGACCAACCGAACCCCATATCAAAGCCCTCGCCTTCTATGTTTACCAGTGATACCATTTTGGACCTTACCTCGGATCAAAAAACAGCGTTTCTCAAGTTATTGGCAAAACACCAGGCATCATTTGACTCTTACTCTTCCTTTCATAGACAGACATCTGCCGCAGCTCAACAAATCGATACGGATAACCCTTGCATTTGTCCTCGCCGTCTATGTCGCGTATTTCCATAAGAGCGGAAACTTATTGAGGAAAAAGGTGAATGTATGCTAAAGAGGGGAATCATTCGGCCTTTCATGGAGCTCTTTGCATCACCCGTTGTGCTGGTTTGAAAGAAAGACGGGAGCGTGCGATTTTGTGTCGATCACCTAGCCCTGTACAAGATCACTCGGGAAGATGTGTATCCCATGCCACGTATTGACAACGCTCTCGATATCTTGAAATGTGTGCAGTTTTTTTGTAGCTTTGATCTTCGCTAAGGATACTGGCACATTCCTATGAATGAGGCCGACACAAAAAAAAAACAGCCTTTGCACACCCGATGGTCTATTCTACTTTGCCGTTATGCCATTCGAATTATGCAACGCGCCTGCAACCTTTGAGCGCATTATTGAAAATGTTCTTCTTTAAAGTGGAAGAATTGTCTTTGCTACCTTGAAAACATCGTTATTTTTCTTTACCATTGACCGACATCTTCACCGTCTCGACAAGGTTTTAACGAGCCTCGCTATGCTGGCTTGCAAGGGAACACCAAAAAGTGTCGCATTGCGAGAAAATCAGTCGACTTTTTTGGGCATGTTGGAAGCAGTGAGTGAATTGTAACCGATCCCGATAAGAGAAACGCCGTAGTTCCTTTTCCTCCACCTGTTCGTCAAGAAGACCTCCGAAGTTTTCTTGGCTCGGCATCCTACTTCCGTAGGTTCATCCGCAATTTTGTCCAAATAGCGTCTCCACTCAACCAACTACTAAGATCTGCGACCCCTTTGACCTGGTCTCGTGGCTGCGAAGTGGCATTCCAGACTCTCAATAATGCCTTGACTTCTGGACCGGTTCTATGCCACTTTGATGATGATGCTCCCACTGCACTCCCCACAGACGTCAGTGGGGACGGTGTTGGCGCAATCCTTCTACATCGTGACGCATCCTCAGTAGAGCAAGTTTTTGCCTACGCAAGTCACATTTTAACACCTACCGAGTAAACCTACACTATAACCTAAAAAGAAATGCCTTGCCGTTGTCTGGTCCGTCGAAAATTTTAGACCCTAATTCTGCGGGTGTCATTTATCGGTTGTTATGACCGTCACGTGCTTTGCTGGCTGTCGTCACTGGAACATTTGTCAAGCCGCATCACTCGGAATCTGCGCTTACAGGATTGTAGTTTTACTGTTACCTGTAAGACAGGGAAGAAACATATGGACGCAGACACTCTTTCTCGCTGCCCGCTGTCGTCGCAGTCAGGTGATGGGCATCCCAGTGTAACTCCCTATTTGCCGTTGCCCTGCGGATCCTGTTGAATGGAACTTGCCGGACAACCTGACCTCTGTGCTGCGAGCCTACACGCACTGCGTGATTTCATCGATCTCCTCGGCCGGTTGGCGAAGCCTTCAACAGCCGCTCGCGTCGCCAACTGAACAAATTTCGTCTTTTAATTGCACTCTGTACCACTACAATAAACATCCCACCGGAGCAGATGGGTTTGCTGTGATTCGCCCGTCTCACACGGAAGGACATGTTGGAAGCTTTCCACAATGCCGCCACAGTAGTCAGCTAGCGTTTCGCAACACGTAGGACCGCGTGAAGAGCCGTTCTTCTTCTGGCCTGGCTTCGCCACAAGTACCGCCACGTATGTTGCGTCTTGTTTCTGCTTGCCTGCACCGAAAACATAAAACAACGATGCCTGAAGATCTCTTACAAGCCATGCCATGTCCGTGCGCTCCTTTACACGTGGTGGGAATCGGCTTGTAGAATCGGGCCGTTGCGGGGTGTTGCGTGATATCGGCGTGTAACTGAGGGATCGCCACTGCAGTGGATAATTTGACCAGATACGCCGAAACGGCTCCACTTCGTACCGGCTGCGCTTCGAGGTGGCTCATTTCTTTCTAAAGGACATATTCTTGCGACAGGGCCCTCCACCCATTCTTCTTAGTGACCGCGGAAAAACGCTCCTGTCAACACTGCTGGATGAAGTACTTCCGCTGCTGGTACTGTCCACAAAACCACATCGAGCTACAATCCCCAAAAAATGGTTGACTGAGCGGATTTACCGTATTTTTTCTCTATTTATTATTATTTATTTATTTATTTATGTTTATTATTTATTTATTATTTATTTTATTTATTTATTTTTAATCTTTAAGGGACCGTGCGGGCATTATATAGGGGGGGGGGGAATTCAAACAGTGCAGTAATCTGCACAATACACTCAATGTTGCAGAAATCATTACATAAAGCGTAATATGTAAAAGCGCAGGAAAACATACACACCGCACCAATAATAAGGCGAAAAGGCGTGCAATAAACCGTGTGCACAAGAGCAGGTACATTAAAAACAATGGAATATGCCCCAGGTAACAAAGTGTAGGCGAAAATAACACACACACACACACACAAAACAATCAAACCAATAACATCAGCAACATCACCGCATGACTGAACTAATCAATTGAAATTTCGAAGCACAAGTGTAATGCTTTAAGAAAGGAAGGAAGACTCTGTTACCGTTGCAATATTATCTGGCAACGAGCTGCGTTGAGTTATCGACAGCGCTAAAGGCGAGTTTTGGTATTTTTTTTTTTCTCAGAAAGATGGGATTGACTTGTTAGGAGACCAACATGGGCTGAAATGTGTGATTACTAGAGGATATGATTGCGGGGGAACGGGGAGTTGCTGTGGAACAGTGAGTGGAAAAATGACAGCCACGCAAGTTCACGGCGCGTGCCAAGGGAGGGCAGATTAAGCGATGTTCGTAATGGAAGTACGCTTTCATAACGCGAATCTGACGATGTATTAGGCGCAGCTTTGTTGTGAATCGAATTCAACCAGTTCATTAAATTTTAGTGCAAGGATGCCATGTGATGACCATGAATGCATGGAATTAGATTTTTTGTTAGCAAGATATTTTCACCCTTTGAGGATGCCAAATTTCCTTATTGCTTTAGTAGTGATATGTACAATGTCTAGTCTAGATTGGCTATGAAAAACACATCAAGATATTTAAACCATTGCGCTGTTTCAAATGGGGTATCATTTATGGTGTGTGTGGTATCGGAGGGGTTTAAAGCAGAACTAAATTATAAGTGCTCAGTTCTTTCCCACATTTATTCCATTTCTCCGTGCTGCACCACTCAGTCAACTATGCTTTCTATATGCTTTCGTTTTATATAAGCTCTGACCACAAGAATTGGGGCCACTGTTTTACCTTTCTTCACTTGTGCGTACAATACCGCAAAAAAAACAACTACTGGCTTTCGCCCTTCTTTCTCCTTCTCTTCGTTTACGGCTGCCCTCCATCTTCCGTTCTTGGTGCAGCTTTCTTTTCTGCACCTGCATCTCCGCAAGCGGATATCACAGGTCAATTGTCTCTCGCCTGAAAACACTGCCGCCGCCTCGTACGGTTGAACACCGAGGCCTGCCAAGAAGACCGCAAGTGTCGTGATGACACGACGCATAGAACTGTTTCTTTTTGACTAGGTGATGAGGTGTTACTTGAGACTCCAATGCGTGCACGGGGTCATGTGAGAAGCTCCTTCCATGTTTAATCGGTCCTTACACCGTTGTGGAGCAGACCCCACCAGTCAATTATCAGGTGTTTCGTACTCGCCCCATTTCCGGCCGTCGGTGCCGCGGAACTGAAATTTTCCATGTCGCGCGCCTCAAGTCGTTCCATCGGCTCCCCTCATTTCTTTAGCGTCCGAAGGGACGGTTCCGCCGAGGAGGAAAGTGCGAGCGCAGGCGGATCGTTTCTTCCTCACTGTTGGTCAATCCCTCCTTGAAACTCATCGCCAGTGTGTCACATGCCAGCACCACATAACCGTATAATATCCCACCCTCGAGCCTTCATCATTATCGTTTCGGAACTGCTTCTCGGCGAGTCCGCGTCGTCGTTAAACGCGTCCTTCAAGTATCCCTTGTCCGAGCCTTGCAGTATTTATTTGTAGGGTCATGTTATAAGCCAAGAAAAATTTCTGACTCATGTGTAAACATTTAGTATTCAACGATGTTTAACAAAGTGTTTTTTTGCGGTCTCTCGAGTGATGCAGCCGTTAAGAGATTCAAGGCAATAATAATCAATCAGCGCAAAGCATTGCCTTATTTTTAGATTTAGGCAGGACATGGGTTAGGCAGCGCAAATGAAGTTTTATATGGGCACCGTCAATTTAAATTTTTCACAATAAAATGTAGGACAGAGGCGTTTTTTTGTTTGTAGGCTTACAAGCAGAAATTGTAAATAGGGTATCATTTCTTAAAAATGTAGTTAGACCTAAATACCAGTGATTAATTCAGATAGCCAGGCAATATATAAAGTAAGTGGGGAACTCACCACAATCATTGATAGAAATGCCGCCAGAACCTGAATTCGCAGCTGAGAGAAAAACAATAAATTTATTATAACGTGTTGACAGAAACGTTTTAAATGAATTGTTAGAGTAAATTGATACTGGTCTTGGTATTGGTACATTACGTTTTTACGCTCCTAAAACGTATATTTCATTGATACCGGATTTCTTTCATACTACAATATTTGACTTATGTACTTACATTCATCCAGCCGGTTCTTGTACACATAATGAGTTCAGGTCGGACACACTGAAATAATTGTAATAAAACTTTTGCGCATAAAGCAGAATGCAAAGCAGTTAAAAATTATGTTGCACAGTTCTGGGTCGCTCGGCTCATTTCGCTTTAGCGACAGCGGATTTTATTTTATTTAAAGCAAGTAGGATTTTTTCAAAGTCTACGAAAGAATAATTTGTGCTTTGGAGGGGCCTTGAGGAACTTGGCTATGCTCATTTATAAACAAGCCTATTTCCCCCTGTTCTATTTGAACAGTGCTACCACAACAATACAAACTAAAACCAGCTTCTAGGAGATTAAATCCCGTTTGAATATAGTTATGACGCCGGGAATTCTATGTATGATTTGACGAAGATTTTTTTAATGTGTTTTGAAAACTTGAAGCTATAATTACAATTCTGCAACTGAAAAGTTTTATTTTTGCCACATTTCTAAGTGCAAATATTCAGTTTGACAGAAAAATGCTTCCTCCAGCTAACACATTTAGGCGTACTTGTTTTATGGGCCATGTAAAAGGCTCTTAAAAAGTTGCCCAGGAATCTTTTAGGCCACTAAAAAGCAACCTGTGAGCACGAACCAAATAATGAAGGGGGCAAATTCAATTTTTTTATATATAACGATATTGTGTTAAGTGAAGCCCGAATAAAAAAAGAAAGTTTGAGGTCTGAACACAAGTTCGAAAGTCGGATCAGAAATAAAGAAAACCGCGTGCTTGATTATTTGGATGGAGCCTTCACAGGAAGTTAGACTCCTGTTGTGGGAGAAGTGTGTGCAGAAAAACGGAACTCCCTTCGCCAACTTCCCCGTTTTTCCTCTTCCTACCACTACTTCATTTCCTTATACTTCCTCGCGACTTTGTTTTTTGTCCACTGTCGTTACCGATTGCCACGAACAAATACGTCGACGCAAGTGTTTTACAGAAAGACTACTACCTGTGTTCATGCAGTGAAATAGCAAGGAACCTAATGTCTGCAAATTTAAGCAACCACTTTTGCCTTGTGCCAATATATCTTAGAAAAAAATTGAGAATTTTATCCACTTTTTAGCAGTGAATGTCTGGTTCGCGTAAGGATTTAATCATGGAAGACTTCGCAGAAGTTTAATTGTCTCAACAACTTTATCCAGAATGGTGGAAAGGCGCCATAAGAACGTTCGAATAAGCGTGAATTGTACGCAGAACGAACAAGTGCAGCTGCCTTATATGGTTTTTTGATAGTACACTATGGGCTTTTTTTTAACACAAAAGAACTGTGCCAGAGTACCTGGCAACGATTTAACTGATATTAAAAATATAAATCTGCTGTTCAAACAATCACCCATTATTTCAAGCAAGAATCAAACAAATGTAGCAAGCATGACGGGTTATTGTGCCATCTTGAGAAAGAACTATGAGAGTGCTTCGAGTAAATAAGAATTCCTGAATTGTACATGATGACTGTAGTACTACCGAAGGTAACTGAAGTGTAACTGAACGTGCTTTATAGTGCTGAGATTTCTTATCACTGGAAACAACGTTATTCCTGTAGTGTCTATTAAAACAAGCAAGAAAAAGATAGAGGTATCTTACCTCTCCGATGCGCAAGAAGTCTGGAAAGGAAACTGTAACCGTCTCGTTGCAAGGCCTTGATGTGAAAATAATTTTGTTTTCCGCCTTTAAACCCCGGAAGGTGTGCCTAAACGGTTTCAGAAAAGGGAATGCCAGCACCGATGCTGAAAAAAATTATTAGAGAGTTTGTAAGCCCGGTGTGATGCCCAAACTTTACTTTTCGCTTAAGATAACGAAAATATTCTGTGATAAAATCACGGGTGGCATCAAAATATGAAGTCAAAAAAATTAGTTTCATTAGGACAGACACAATGAAGTGCTACCCCTGAGCAACACCGGGCGCTTGCTGATCGATGCAATTGCTGAGCAAGAATGCTACCTTGGTCAGCATGGTTAACAGTTCAATTGGAGACCATAAACGCAAAGTTGATATTTGCATCGTTTGTAATAACAACGGAACTGCACAAATTCTCTTGCCTGTCATGAGCCCATCTAGCTGCCGGGCTTGATACGAGTCGATACGCTAAACAAGTCTGGTTTTTTTACCGGGCAAATTACGTGTTGTCCTCGTTTTTTTAACTTTTAGAAGGGCCAGGTGCCTTCGTGTTTTAACATACCGCGATAAATGTACAAAACCCCGAAAAGGCCGGGAGAAAAAAAAAAATGTTGTTTAGGTCTAGTGTCGCTCCTGAGTGACGCTGGAAATCAAATGTTAACTCGTAATATCGCCAGTACCCGTTCCGAATTGCAATACAAACAAGAAAAGGTTAAAGGTAGTGAAAAGGCCGTGCATCTACGAATGACAACATACAGTATATGATACTAATTTTTACTGTTAATGTGAACACGTGAATTTTTGCAAGGCGCTGGGAGGGAGATCTCTCCTTGTGTTTTCGTTGGCCTTAATGTAGTCAAACTATAGCAGAGACAGTGTAACTGAGCAATATACTCAATTAAGAAACATACCTTGGTATTCCGAGCCCTAGCTCCACCCGAGCCGCCAGTAGAGGAGATCCTTGAAATTAGCATTAGCATTGCGGAATCCTCCCCTCAGCCGAGTGGAGGGCGCAAACGGAGTCGAGGAAGGACTCAAAATACGGCCCCTAGTCTGCCAAGAAAATGTTTATCTGGTGGTGGTTGTATTTATTCGTATTTATATCCCATGAGCAACACACCCTGGAGTACCCCGTCATGTTTATTCCGTCAATTCTTATGCATCACGCTTGTGGGGCCACCTTTCCGGCATCGCGTTCTTGGCGTCTCTCATTTCTCGGCACCATACTCTAGCAAACGTTAAACCGGAATGGCTGCTGCGCAAACTTCACCAACAAGACGTAATATAGGCAAACCTTTCTAAACTCGTAAAGCTTTTGATATAGACCATACACGTCAACACTGTTCGGTGGGAAATAAACATTGGGCAATTTTCAGCCAAAACATAGGGACTTTGCCGAGAGCACCATAGTTTAGTCTAAACACACGTTTGAATTGGTTTGTGCGAAAACAAAAAAAAAATTGGTGGCAATGGTTTCAAAGAAATGTGACATGAAAGCATTGAATAAACAAAAGATGCTGATTCGAGCTGCTCAGGGGCAACAAAAGAAAATGTAAAGGAAAAGACATTGGCTAGCGCTAATGGCTCGAGCGCCGCAGTTGCGATATTCCGTTCCAAGATACGTACAAGCCAGGAATTTCCGGTTTTGATGCACCAAGTTGATTACAGGTGTTGATATTCTGCGTCCCCATCTAAACCTACATGAAAGATACCTAATCATCCTTTATACATCAAGAATGGGTATAAATGATTCAAAAGAACTATTCACACTAAGAAAATTACGGGGCATGCAAAAATATTGGCACTGTTGAAGATAGATCCTGGGTAGTTTATGCTATATCCCGCATTTAAACCCGTAGGCTAAATAGGCCGAGCAGCGAGTCTCTTTTAGCAGGAAGTGACGGGCTTGTACCCACAAGGGGACAAAATCTTGCCGCACCGTTGACTCGCAGTGACTTATTCGAACCGATCCAGTTAAAACTTCGTACTAAATATGTTTAATTTAGAATAAAAGCAAACAAGTGACCGCGGGGGCAGGGATCTTCACGTTACTCAGGCAAGTGCCCTATTGGCAGGTTGGGTAGTTCTATCGTTAAATTGTTTACTCAAACTGTTGCCTTTTGTCCAACCGTGTTGATTTGCACGGTCCAAGGATGCCTCGATGGGAGGAGAATTATGTGAAAGCAAACTCGTACTACGCGTATCTTACAGATTTGTTTTATCAAAGAAGACATGCTTTTTTTACTGCAGGCGGCTTTACGCGATTGTATAGTCGAATGCTTTACATCGCCTGAGCAATACTCGAAGACTTTTCTTTTAAATTATTTTTCCGAGAGATTACGGACCTTTTACACGATGGCATTAAAGAACAGACGGGAACGGCACTGAGCCCATGGCCTAGCCGCTGTGCTGAAGTATGTGTATTAGGATGCACTAAAACATTCAAAAAGAACCAACCGGACGAAACTCTTGCAGGGTGGCGGAAAAAAAGTTTTGTTTGTCTTGTTCAGACATTAATACCTTTCATGCACGTGTCGCTGCAGTCCTCTGCCTGTCAGTCTTATTGCTGTTCGATATAACTGTGCCTCTTTAACCGCAGTGTTCCGGGGCTAGACGAGGGCAGATATCCGGGAAGCTGTGATGCCGCACAGAGTTTCTCTTTCCTACTGGCCGTTAGGACTTTGTTATAATTACCGTAGCAATTGCTGCCTAAACGCGAATAACAAAAAATGGAAGTACAAAACTAAAAGAACTCCATCAAGATGCACCGAAGCCTGAATAATGCCTTTGAATAGGCATCAAGACAAAGTTATTCTCGTATACTGCAATTTTATACGTCTCACCGAAAGTTAAATGGATGAACCCGCGGAAACATGCGCGCAAGAACGGCACGACTGGCGCAGCAAACTCGAACGCTGTCGTAAGTATGGTCGACGTGCTTTGAAAACGGCAAGATACAAGTCGGGACGAGTGCTGAGGCCAACTGTCATGGCAGGCCGGGAAACGATAACAACGTTTAACCAACCCCTCCGGGCAGTGGGTGGACTGCGTGAGAAGCGCTGACCCAGGGACCCAACGCACGCTGGTGAAGACGGTCTCCACTAGAGCACTGCACGGGCTCTGGGTTACTCGAAAACCCGTGCAGGACCAGGTGAGGTAGTTTCTTCAGGGACCCGGGCCGGGATCGGTGGTGTGCATGCAACATGTAGCCAGTAATCTTCGCGCACCTGGTCTATGGAAAGCCTGTTTCCCCGGCCCAGCTGAAAGGTAAGAGCACTTTACCTGTGGACTTTACTTTTTACTCTACCGTCGTATTTCCGTTTGAAGTTTGAACATATTGATGCCGACTTTCTCAACCCCCTTGTTTTCGCCAACAATCACCATCTTCAGGGTACATCTAAACTTTTCAGCCAGGAGCAAATAAACTACGGTTGCTCGTGGGGCAATATGAGCTGCAGTGACAGCCCTTGCTTGCTATGTCCTTTGTAATCACTTTCACGATCAGTTTGGCGATCGGTTCGGCGGTATGTGGCAGTTTTGTCTTCGATTACGTATGCTAAGTTCTAGAGCTTCACATAATTAGCAATGACGCTCATGATTTTTTCCCTGATAAATACATTACATGGATAGCTACACGGGTTTACACTAGCTATAGACAAAAATTCTTAACCTACGGGGCTGCGTCGAAAGACGCAGATTTCGTCAGAACCTGGCCATATAAAGCTTCATTGTAAAATACCAGAACACCTTACCAAATTCAATGTAACCATTGCTTTCAGCGTGCTGTAAGCGCATTTACGACTTGCTGATTCTTCGTAAGCAAATCGGTAACACTATTACTGGTGAAATAAGATGATTCTACACGCGGCTGAAAAACAGTACTGCGTCCATTCATGGTTGCCGACATGTTCTCAAGTTGATCTCAGTTTTGCATATCACGCAGGAAGCCATGACACTCAATGTCCTTTTCGATCGGGAGCTGGACTCGGGCATACATAAAAGGTTGGGGGGGGGGGCGGGGGGCGGGCTGTAAGGCAGAATTACTTACGGGCGCGGGCCGGGTCTAGTCCCGCCATAAAACATTTGGGAGGGCTCGGGCGGGAAGCCAAAAGTAAAAAAGGGTGAGGGCTAACAAAAATCGGCCCGTGCAGTGCTCAGCCAAGACCAGCTTATCCCGGGTTTATTGACTCTGAAGCGAGATACAGAGTACTTCTTTTATACAGACCTAATCGTGGAAATGTGAAAACTAAAGCTTAACGGCAGACAAGCCTCCCCTGGAAACTATGACAGGCGATTCAATCAATAATTGATAACTTCAAAATATTACATTTCGAGCATGTCAAAGCAATATAAAAAAATACAACAAATTACTTACATCCAGGTAGGGAAATCTGCATGCCGTATATCATGGCCTGCACCAATCCCCTTAATGCGACCTTGAAAAAGTTCGCTGTTGCCAAGGATTTTACTAAGCACTGTAAAAAAATTAGTACCAACCTTATCAAAATAAAAGCGGAACGGGAGAGGGAAACGTCAGCTCTAAATTTTTCTTTCTCAGCAAACAAGGCAATCGTTTGGCGTCGAACAAAAACTGAGAGGGCTACAGAACTCGCGATGCTTCAGTTGAAACAAAAGTTACTCAACATTTAGTGCCCTTTACCAGAAATATAGTTAACACACGACGCTGATTTCGGGCAGTGTCGGAATGGCGCCGTCGTATAGACGTCGGCTTCCGTCGACAAAAGGAACCAAATTTAACTTCTGACGTCGGGAGCGCTTTTTTCTTGGCTGCGCTTGATGATCCTTCACTGGTCATCATCATCATTTTTTTGAAACCAATTTTATAAAGTTTGTTTTCCTGCAGTGTGCCTTGTGACGGGACGGGAGCCATCAGAGAGGCATATACAGCTTCGCTTAAAAGCTAAAACGAGGGTACAATCAACGCGGCGAGTGTGCAAGTGCACACAGCCTCAACAGGAGTGTGCTGCTGGGAACGCACAGATCATGTGTTGTGAGAACGAAGCACACAAGGATACATTTAAATTAAGACAACGAGAGGGAAAACTTATCCGGTTACTGATAATGTCCAGAGTGATAGACTGTCCCTGTGCTAAACGATGCGATTAGTGTCAATGTACGAGTACTTCTAGTACCTGCCACTGCCGTTGAGGAGTACCTGGATGAATGCACAGGACTACTAAATGCAACGTGAGCCGAAACAGCGGGCACCTGAAGAACACAAGCAAAAAAGGAAAGACAACGTAAAAAAGTTAAGCGTGAATTTAGAATACACGTGGTCAAGCGTGAGTTATAAAAAAAACGTCTGAAGATTTTTTTTTTGTTTTAATGTCTGTCTTTTGGGTCATGTAGATTTTTTCGGACAACTTTGAACTAAGGCACATTGCTTATTCTTATTGTTGCCGTGAGATAAACGGGCTATATGTGAGGTAAACATGCAGGGACTGGATATTGGATACCGAACATCGAAACGGAGACTCTGGGGGTTACTTCCTTGCTGCTACACACAAACCCGTCGTCAACACCACGACATGCGTTCACAACGAACAGGCGAGGGGGGTGAATTATTGTGGGTTCGTCCTGTTCTCCGCGTATCGTTACTATTACGATCCTGTATTTTCAGAAAAGAATTAGATGCTGGGAGACCAGTTCATAAAAATATTTTCCAGTGATCTCAACAATTTGAACGCTTTTATCTTTGTATAAAAACAACGGTTTTTTTTTAATACAAGATCGTAATGTCGCTTGAAGGAACGCTTGCAGAGCCAATTAAGTACTCTGCACTTAAAAAAACGCCATCCCGGTGTTTTTTAAGTGCCGAACACTTTATGGGCTCGCCTTGTCGTCGTATCTCGCTGAAGGTTGATGTCACGCGACTGCCGGAACCGGGCTGCGCAGCGAGATTTCGGACCCAAGTAGAACGTTGTATACCGTCATCAGGGAGTCACGTTGAGGCTTCGAAAATCACGCGGATTAAATAGTCATAACTGCTGGAAGCTCGTGAACCGTTGGCGTTTGTAATACACCTCCTCGTTGCTTAGCGCAAAGGAAACTGCAGGTACATTTCAGGCAAAATCTCTGTATATAATCGGCAGCCCCCCCTGTTCATTTGGTCAGCGATGCTCGTTGAGCTGCTTTTTACAATAGTAAGCGAAAAAAGCTGACACGCAAGACTAAAATGGCGTGTTCGAAATCAAGCAGAAAGGCTCCAGCCACGCAACTAAAAAATTACGCATTCTGAATGACGCAAAACTGCTCCAGCATACGAAATAAAACACAAAAAAATCGCGCCAATCCACCCCGTGAATGTGGTTGGAAAGCAAAGCTGTAAACGGCCCCCCTAACGATTACCCATGCGACGTCATTTAAATTAACTCACATTGCTCTACAAATAGCACAACCAGAGAGAAGTGAAATGCACTTAACCACACCATTTATTACTTCAAAGAGATATTCTGGGTAAGGTTAAATCAATGCATGATGCTTGAATGGTGTTGCTTGAGTTGTATTGGTGTAGCACAAGAGTGGAAACTTTTTTATAAAATTAAAGTCAGCTCCGACCCGGTGTTAGACGATCTGTCTTCTCCGTATCTGCGCCACGGACGGAGGCGACGAGATTTGCGGCAGAGAAAGAGGAGGAGGAAGAAATACTTCTGTTCAGATTTCTGAATGGCCCATATGTTGTCCGCGCGGCCTGTGTTCTGTCCACCCGCTGAAGCTGAGTAGGTAGAGAGGGCCTGGACAGCAGCATCTCCCATTGCTCTTGTTGGGTAGTTGACGGAAAGAGAGGAGGGTGCTCAGGGCTAAAGTCGCACACCCCGATTACGGGGCGGAGTGTTCCTACTTCTGAGCAAAATTTACATTCAGTGTCGTAGAGATTCGGATACATTAAGTGAAGACGCGTAGGCTGTGGGAAGGAGCCCGGATTTTATGAGCCATAGGGTAGTTTGTTGTTCTCTGGAAAGGTCAGGGTAAGGCGAAGGTACGGTCTGTCTCAGAAGGCGATAATGCTGGGTTATCTCCCTGAACGTGACAAGCGGGTGACTGTCCTCGTGCAGCTCCATAGCACGGGAGGTAAAAGCGCAGGCTTGTTGGGTGGGCGTATTTGTTGCCCTTCATTGAAGCGTGAGGGGGTGTCCAGATGAGCTGAATGGAACCGTTTGGGGAGTGGTTTTTTAGCACGCGCAGTGCAGGTAAGCACACCCAACCCTACTGGTAATTCCGGTAGGCTTGCTGGCAATCGATGACTACCCTCCGAACCCCTGGTTGAGCGAGATCCAAGGTGATGGCTGCCTCTTCTGCTGCCGTCATTTCTTGGGTCCTAAGCGAGGTACACGCAAGGAGGTTGGTTCTGGAGGTAGCCACGATGATGACGTACTGCTGCCCTCAATGTTTGGCAGGCGTCTGTGTAGATAACTGCATGATCCCCACCGAGGGTGGTGTTTAGCGCTTGAGCCCGTGCTTTTCGGTGACCCTCGTCTTGTGAGGGGTTCATATTTATAAGCAAAGGGAGTATCTTTAGTTTTACTCGCCAAGAGTCTGGGAGTACATCAAGCGGAGTGACATTCTGGGCTGCCCAGCCAATCTGGTGAAGCATGCGGTTACCCATCGCAGTTCTGAGTAGGACCTTCTGGTTAGAAAGATGGCCTTCTATCAGCTCTTCCACCGTGTTGTGGAGCCCCGTGCTAAGCAGCCTCTATGTGGACGCACTCATGAGAAGACCGAATGGCCTGCTCGACCGCCTTTCTAAGCATTATATAAGCATCTCTATGTCTTCCTTGTCGAGAAGAAGACAGGGGGTTGACGTGACAATCGAGAGGACAAAAGCTTCAATTATTCGAAAGGTACCGGATTCCTTTAGGCCTCGCTTCTTAGTGGCAACTCGCCTGATCATGTGTATGATTTGATTAATGCTGTTTTTGAGTCGCTCCAAGGAGACGTCACTCTTGGTGTTAGCCTCGAGATATAGGCCCAGGAACTTGATGCTGGTGCTTGGAGTGATTGCCTGGCCATCAAGGAATATTTGAATGTATTCCTTGGTTTGGCTTGAGGGCGGACGACAAAGAGCTGTGTTTGTTTACGTGAGCACTGCAGGCCACAGGCTTTCGCACATTGGCGTACTAGAAGTGAGATGCCATGCATTGGTGTGAGCTTACTTTAATTTTTGTAATTCTTAGCACATGAGCAAGGTGCGCACAGGGCCGTAGACGGGCGTGAGTGGTCGCGTGACGCTTTCACGTGGCATTCAGCGAGAACGCAGGGGCAAACCCGTAGATGTGATTGGTGAGTACACCACCTGTCTTCCCAATCTTCGCGTGGGCTCATAGCTAAATCGGTAAGACAACGGGCTCTCGCTTTGTTAGTCTCTTAGTTCCAGGTTCGATTCCCGGCGGTGCCAGTAAATTCTTTTATTTGTTCGCAGGAGTTTTCTGGTGACACCAACGGTCGCGGAAGAACCCTTGGGGGTAGGGGTAAAAAGCTTTGCTTTAAAAGAAAAGAACTTTAGCTGGCGCAGTTTCAGGCAGAGGGCGGGTGATCACTTCGAACGCGGGAACTTTGAATTGCATATTCATCAAGAGAGGAGTGAGACAGGGCGGCGAAGAGCGTGATGGGTGGTAGCAGTGAGCGGATAACGGCGCCACAACCCATTATGGCCAATAACTGCTCTGCACTTCCCACAGCTTTCACATTGAGTGGAACGCCTTTATTTTTAGTGCGCGCTACGTTCTAGCGCTAGGGGTAAACAAGTTTCCCCGTGTTTTAGTACAGTGACTACATGATACGACTGTAACGAACGAGGACCAGCGTCTGGCTTCCGCTGTGGTGGTCGAGTCGATTCGCGAGGCCGTGAGCGCACCCCGGTCCTCCTCTTCCTCTTCTCCTACTCCCCCTACTATCGCCCCCTGCCTCCGCTTCTTTATTTCTCAACATACTCCCGCCGCCGCCAAGTTGTTCAGGGGCTAGCTGGCAGCGGCACGTTCAGTGGCGAAGTCCGGGCCCCACTACGACCAGTTTTTCGACCTCCATAGTGGCGCATGATTTGACAGCAGCGATGCTTGCAGGCTGGCTAGGGGATCCAGTGGAGCATTGGCTGGGCATCTCGGTGCCGTCGATTTCTGTAAACAGCTTTGTCAAGGCGGCCAGCGGGATCGAATGGGAACAGCTGCGGCGGTCGGTCAAATTTGCAGAGATCATGCGGCGAGCGTAGTGGCACTGTCGTTGCGCCCACGTCTGATAGGCGTTCCGTGAAGTAATCGGTGGGTTCCAGAACCACACCCGGTTTCTCGGCGAACCACGGGACTTCGCTGTCTTCGAACCTATAAACACTATAGAAAGGGGCGTCCAGCATCGACTTGCTCTTGTTGAAGAAGGGGTAGTCCAAATCGAAGCGTTTGCTCTGCTTCCACTCGAGGATGCCTCCCCACCGGGCTTGGACGAGCGCGGCCGAAGCTCGCTTCCGGCGTCGAAGCTCGCTCACGGAGCGCCGGAGGAGCAGGCGCTTCGTTATCCCCTGGAGCGAGTCCACCTTCTGCACGAATAGCGTTTTTGTTTCCAGATGAAATAAAACTTTCTTCCCATCGTAGCAGGGCTGCTGAGATGTTTCAGAAACGAGAGCTGCGTCGCCAACAAAACGGTCGCAACAGGGCCGCAGGGACGCCTCCAAAGCGGGAGTCGAATCGATGATTCCAAGTTCATGGCAGGGCCGGTCAGACGTGTCCGGAGCGGAAGTCGAGTCATCGATGCGAGGGTTGTGGAAGAGCTGTATTGGTGTCCCCGAAGTGAGAATTGCATCTGTGACACCAGCGCCCGTCTGAGGCCACTGAGAAGTCTCTAAAGTAGAAGTCTTGTCAGCGAGGCTAGATTCACGGCGGGGCCGCTGGGCCGTCTCAGCAACGATAGCCGCGTCAGCGATGCCGAGGTCCCTGGAGTGTCCTTGAGGCTTCTCTGAAAGGGCAGCCACGGAAGCAGCAGGACTGCGCAGTTGCTGGAGCCTCTCTCCCTGGCTGAGCACCTCGGTGTCCTGCTTGGCGTCCTGAAAGGCCACAGCACCTCCGTCCTCGTTGTCCTGTTCTTCTACCCGCGCACCAGTCATTTCCCGGACGGGCGGCACGTCACACGGAAGCATTGGCCGCCGGGCCTCTTCGGGCAGCGAGCAAATAGTCGAGGTTGCGATGCGGGTAGTAAACAGGGCCGCCTGAGGTTGAAATACGGGGCTTGCGGAAGAGTCTTGGCTCGCGGAGAAGCGTACGCGCGTTCGCAGGGCGCAGATACGCTCGTCGTAATCGATCGCTTCCAAAACATCGGCATCAAATTCTTCATCCTTCAGGTTCTCCTGAACTTGAGCGTCGAGTTTGTGAAGGCTCACCTGGTCATGCAAGATGAAGTCGAGGACATTTTGTCTGTCAAGGGCCGTTGCTGCCTGGCTCCGCAGCAAGGCGTCGAGGACTGTCATGGTCCCGGAGACGGTCGCTCGCAGGACATCTCGGCGAATACGAAGAGCGTCCATGGCACCAGTCGATGAAGCAAGACGCTGGGGTTGCGAATACCAAGGGGACAAGGGCGGGCTTGGGCACGAGCCGAAAGGGGCGGCGGCCGAGGGCAAGGCTTCCAGGATAAAGCAGTACGAAAGTATCCAAGCCTCGCGTGTCTCGGAGCCACTGCGCCGTCGAACGTAGATTCGCTCGTGCGCCGGTTCCGGGTTTCACGGCACCAGAAAATGTGTAGCGAAAGAGGACCAGCGTCTGGCTTCCGATACGGTGATGGAGTCGATTAGCGAGGCAGTGCGCACCCCCGATCCTCCTCTTCCTCTTCTCCTACTGTCGCCCCCTGCCTGCGCTTCTTTATTTCTCAACAACGACTATTACGAATACGTCAGGAAACGCAAACAGCCCAAGCCCCTAAAACCATAAAAACAAAACTTTCCTGTTTTACGTAGTATGGCCAGGGAGTTTTGCATTACGAAATGCGGGGCGCAATATTTCTGAGGAATCTCGTGAGCTCTGCAGGGACATTTATCGCATGGTCGTGGTGTAGGCGTAGAAGAGCCATTTGCGTTACTCTTCTAATAGGATGTATGTGTTGCGTTAGGTTTCGCACCTAAAGGTCCACACGAGCGTCAAAAAATTCCATTCCCGAATTTCTTCGTTCCAATAGATGCGCGTGGCCTTGTGCTAGATATTGGTTTATTGCTTGCCTCAGTAGTTCTTGACAAGCTAGCGGGAGAGTAAAAGTGGACGGCAAAGGAATAAAACAGACAAAACTGTGAAAAATTGGCCAGTTTTTCTCTAGACCCAAAAAACTCGCAAAAAGTATACGTAAGGAAAGAGTCCAAATTTATTTTGCATACCACCTTTTCTCACGTACGAATCACAAAAGTGGGAATTTGTACATTATGATTATGGGGCTTAGCCAACCGAGGCTACACCTGTGGTATGAGACACATCGAAGGCTCGGGATAAATTTTGACCACCTGAGGATCTTCAGTGTTCGCCGTAGTCTAGGTGCAGGGGAGGTTTCGCTTTTTGCCTCTCTTTGAAAAAGAGCCACCGCTGCCGTGATCGAGCCCAGGAATTTTGGGTCAGCGGAAGTGAACTATTCATCTGAAATAATGATGCTGATCAAAACTTTTATTGCGCAAAGCGGAAGGTGTTATGGCCGTTCACCAGTGGGAGAACTCCTTAGATGAGGAATCTTTGCGCTCTAGCTGTCCAGCGCACCCTTGCGGCCAGGCTCTTCTGGTCATTCAGACTCGGTCTGGTCAGCAGGCTTCCCCACTGACCTGGGGCAGGAAGTGACGTCGGTGGATGGGTGGTGTGCTGTTGCATTCCCATACGATTTGGTATAGGTGCAGGGGATAGGAGAGACTGCCATTCTTCAGGGCATTGGATGGATTACAATTTGTAAAGTAGCGTCCCATGGCGAAAAGTATTGTTGTGTAAACCACGCTAGGTTACTTTTGGTAGTTGCTTAGTCAGAGAAATAATTCTGCAGGTCTGTTTTGCAACAGAGTACCTCTAAATGAGAAAGAATCTGCACTTTTATGAACGGAAGTGCAGGACTCGGAAATAGTTGAAGAGTACTGGACCCGTTCTGTACAGCGAATGCACTGAAATGCCCTGCACTGTTGGGACCATCACTGTCGTGAGTTCTGTGTGCGTGTAACGGAAGCGGTTGAGAGACAGAACGAATGTAGTAAGCATTTGTATTGTATATTAACCAACCTGTTCGTAAAAACGCCTATATTGTTCATGCAAAATTACGTAATTGTGCCAACAAAACGAGAACGAAACAATCTTTTTTCTGGCAGTCATTATTGGCAGAAATTTGCATGTGTAATGCCGATCAAGCCGGACAAATTACCTTGGGTTGGTTTTCATATAGTACTTACCCGCGCCAGCGTCCGAGACGATGATCTCACATCGGCCTGAAACATAAATGTAGACATTGGCGCATGATTAGTTTTAGAACAGTAACTGTTACAGCTGTATCTGGGAATTACTACTAGCTGTTTAGGCATAGGTTCACTTCAGTTCCGATAAAAAACAAGCACATTGTAGAGCTTCTTCATCAAGAGGTACTGTGTTCGACCACAAGCAGCAGTTATATTACTTAGATTGGTTTTTTTACTCGTGTCGTGCCCTTGTGCGTCGGAGACCCTGTCGGTACTTGACAGGACGGGTACATAGGGATCTGTTCAGCCAGCTCTCCTGGCGTCCCGTGTATGTGCCAGGACCCGAGGAAGATTCTTCAAGAGGAATTTGTTCCGGTGGAAATCACCCTCGAGCCTTCAAGGTCAATCCTGTGACCAGCTTTTTTCGCAGTATTCGGCCAATTCGCTGCGCTGAATCTAAGACTTACGGTCGTCGTTTTGTGTTGTCGGAGGTGTTCTGAGAAACTCCGGGTTTTGCTGATGTAACTGGCCAGAAAGTTTGCACAAGGAATTTTGTAAGCGACCCCTTGCGCTTTTCCCTTTGGAGGGCGCTATTCCGGTCGGAGCATGAGCCGTGGAAGCGTCGACACCGACTTGTGGGTGACGAGAATGCTTTCCTCGTAAGAATGCGGGATATGCTTCACTTGTCCCTTAAACATAGCGGATGCAAATGCGGGTGTGTCGTCGGCGGAGGGTGGGGGTGACAACGAGAGCGGCGGAAGAAGCAGGACAATGGTTGTTGACCGGAGGCGTCGAAAGGGCGAAATTCTCTTGATTACTGCCCGATAGGTGGAAATGGCTATTCCCGCGCCGTAGGAGGTTGCTCGTGTAGCCGTGTTTTTTGACGTCCGCAATGACCGCTTTTAACGCAAAGCTTTACTAATCTCATCGAGCGGTTTCGCCGTCACCGAAAATGTGACCTTCATTTGACCGCAGTTGCATTTGGCCACTTTTGGCAACGCATCACGTGACTTGCAGGGCCGAGCTCTGCCGACAACCGCTTTCGCTGGCCGCCGTCGCCGCCGCCGCTTGCTCCCGGCTGGGCGCATGCTCCTCCGCAGCTGAGTCGCCCCTTGACGATGCGATTCGCTGCGTCCATGCGAACTTTGCCATGAATGTGAGCTAAGCGGGCCGTCTGCTCTTCTCTGAGCGTTGCACGGAGGCTGCAGCCTTTGAGCCATCGTCGGGAAGCGGCTTCTGACCACTCCTCCGATATCGCCCGGCGAGAAGCTTCACTGGAGAGGGTCCGGAACGCCAAGCGCACGAGTCTACCGTCGGAGACTGAAGAATAGACTCAGGCGAACCTAGCGTCTGAGTCTAGACAAAGAATAGACGAAGCTAGCGTCGGAGAGGGAGGAAACCTTTTGCGAAAGAATCCAAAACACGCCTGGTATGCGATGATCCAGTTGTCAGCGCAGAAAGGAAAGGTCCAATTCCTTCTTCCGTATATAGGGTGGCTTGACACTCATGGATCCGAGTGTGAACCAAACGCCGTTCAGCTTGCCGTAAGATTGTTTTCTTCAGGAGATGTGGACCAGGCAATAGAGATGGAGGCTGCGAGGCACGGCGTACAAGTGCCGGCAGGTGTTGGCGAAGGCGACACGATTCTTGAAGGATGAGATGCTCGAGCTGACGCTTACATAACGCTATGCCAGCGCTGCTACCTCTTGGCCCAAGTCAAGGTGCTCGGGGTAGTTTATAAAATTCCTTGTGCAGAATGCCCCTGCAGTTACGGCGGCGAACCCGGAATTTTCCAGAACGTCTTCGACCGCACAAAAATGACGTTCGCAAGTCTGACATTCAGCGTGCTGCATTGGCCGAACACTGTACAGTGTTCTAGAAGGTAGAGTTTCGTAATACAGGGGGAATACCAATAGAGAGCGCGGGTCCCTTTTGCTATGAAAAAAAACTGTATGCAGTGCAGGAGTTCCCAGATAACTCCTGTTGCCGCCAGCGCCACCAATAATTTTTTAAATCATACAAAACAGTTATTTGACGGCTTTTATAAAACTTTATATCCTGAAATAAAGAAATAAGGCTTTTTAGGGCAACAAATACGGATTAGTGAGCAAACAAAACTTCTAAAACCAAGTGGTAAGCAGCGGCCGCCAGGGGTGCTGCTTACAACAGGCGTTGATCAAAATAAATTTTCAGCGCCAAAGGGACCCACCCAATCGGCCCCGAACGACTCACCTTTCTGTTCTAGTACACTGTAACATGCGAGAAATTTGGCCACAGGATTGAGTTTGGCGGCGCGAAGGTGATTGGAACCGATACAAATTACTCGCAAAGAATCCTCTTCGAGTCCTGGCACCTACAAGGGACCCAAGGAGGGCTGAAGAGATCCCTAGGCGCGTTTCCCGACAGCTACGCCCATGCCTTCTGACACGTAAGGGCGAAAAAAGAGCAGAAGAAAAAAGAACCGCCGTATATATAACTGCAGCTCGGGTTAGAACACAGTCATCCCTGATGAAGGTGCCAAGTATGCCGCGAAACGTGTGAGTGACTGCAATGTAAACGCCCTTGGTTGGTGTACTTGGCTATTTCTCAGGTTTAGCCCAACCAGAGTTCTTTGAAGGATGTTCACATTCAAGAGCAATCATTTCATGAAGCTACGCACTTTTCGTGCTGTGAAAACAAAGACGGCAAAAAAAGAACCAAAACTAACAAAATGGCCGTGTTGGAATATACCGCCATAAGTTGCCCGCATAAAAAAAGGCCAAGAAAAGGGTGGGCTTTAGTGCAGTGTTATCTGGTGTTCAACCGGCTGCGAGTGTTGTGGGAGTACGTAAAATTTAAATAAAAATGAAAACTGATTGATTGAATAATTGATCGAATAATTGATTGTTCAATTGATTAATTGGTTGATCGAACGTTTGGTTAAATGATTGATTGAATAATTGGTCGATCGATGGTTTGGCTGAATTATTGATTGAATAATTGGTTAATTGATTGATTGGAGGGTTTAACGGGCCTACGCAACGCAGGCGATGAGGCGCGCCACAGTGGAGGGCTCCGGAATAATTTCGACAACCTTTAACATTCGCCGAAATCTCGTACACACGGGCATTTTTGCTCTTCGCTTTAATCAGAATAGCGGCCGCCGCAGCCCGGAATCGAACCGGCGTCCTCTGCTCAGCAGCGCAACGTCTTAGCCACCGAGCCACTGGGACGGGTGATAGAAGAGAGACCAGGGCATCGGAAAAAGTAAGCCCAGTGATTTCTTGACTGGCAGGGATGAGTAATCTGCAAACTTCACGTATTATGCTGGTGATCGTACATTAGCAAAACTGATAAATATATCAATGGTCGTCTGAGGGGACATTCCCGCAGCCTACGCTCATTTAGCGGCCGCCAGCTGGTCTCCATTTTTACAGCCCGTAAATATATCACGCTGCAAGGCCTTAAAGGTTGTGAGGCCTTTGAAGGGTGCACGCAGGAGAGATTTTTTTGAAGCATACGTAATCCTCAAGAAAGGCGATGCACGTGTCACCTATAATTCTGTGTAGCATTCGGTGTGGCGTTCAGATTGTTTAAAATTGCGTTGGCGTTTTGCTCCTTTTTGTCTTCGGTAAAAACGATTACCCATGCGCAGTAAAGACAATTCATTGTTCTTCGTTTCACCGCGTCCCTTATCTTAACTTCTTGCGCTCTGTTTCTGCCGCCTGCATGGTTTTGCGTTCTGCTGTTCGTACGCGAATATAAAATTCCGCTTTTAGTCGGTACCATGTCTGCATCACTTTTTGTCGCAGGTTTTGAGCAGTTTTTTTATTGTCGTATGCACCGCTAGCGCAGTTTTTATTCGCGGTCGGTGTGTCCACAATTTCATTTTTTACCCGCTTCTTTTGCGCAATTTCTGATCGTTGTTGTGTTTGAATTAGCACGAATTTGTGTTTCATTCTCACAATGCGTGCAGTTACCTCAGTGCCCCTAGAACTCCCCATCACATTGCATACCCGTTCTTGCGAAGCTGGCGCTCTCACGGCGTGCCAAGGCCGCACAGCTGTAGCAATGCTAGATAGAGCTGCTACCCACGTGTTTAAAGTCACACTTCTCCTTTGAAACTTTGAAACATTGAACTTTTCTCTGAGGAAATTGTCTGCGTAGTTACATCTGTGAGCAACCGCTGCCTAGGGCCCCATTCTCGACGCACTATATCCACCAGAAACTGTGAATTTACCGGAAGTATTTTCTGATTGGCTTTCAGTTTTGGTCACACTCTTCCGGTTGACAAAGTGGTTGTGTGTGCTTTCGTCATTTTGACATTTGATGACGTTTGCTGGCACAAGTTCTACAGGTTGCCTTGTTTCTATCTAATTAAGATGCATAATTCTTGACCGGCCATAAAAAAAACGAGGCGAAATGCAGCGGACATGACAACGTAGGCCTGTGTTTGCGATTGAACAACAGTACGCTTGTATGTCACCCCTCTCTGTGGTTGGCTGAGATGGCGTGACGTAATATAAACCGTTGGCGGGAATGTATACGCCACACATTGGCAACTTCAGCGTGCGTAAAAGTGACTTGATGCTGCGTTCACCTTGCAAGTGGCGGCCGATGCCGCCGCAAAATAGGGCAAATAATTTCACCGACCTTCGGTGCCGAGATGTCTCCGTGAATTTCCAACAGGCGGAGTTTCGCCCGACGCGTGATTTAAAACGGTTTTCTAGTGAAAGAAATAACAGTTTTTACTGTTTTCAAGTCAGCGATAACGGCGTATAAAATAAGGCCCCTTATTTTGTTTTATGTTTGGCAATACCGTAACATAAAGGGCAGTACAAGCCTCTCTATTCGAAATATCCCAACGCATGGCATTTCTCGACACTCCTCCTAGTAAGCTGGTGGGTCACATGATCAAATTCGAGAGCAAAAACAAGAAAAAATAGCTGTTTTATTCTTTTCGGCGCTGGTTGAGGTCGAGCTTGACGAAATAGTGAACCGTCGGCATCGGTACGCTCCGCCGTTTTCAGGAGTAGCGTTTCGCTGCCCTTACCGTGCCATACAACCGATGGTCACGGCCGTACTTTTCTGTGATAACGCCGTAAACTTGTAACGTAGCATCAGATGACAGCATAGTGGTGGAGGTGGCCGAGAAGGTGACAACAAAACAAAGCTTGCATTGTAGCAGGTTTAAGTAAAAGCGATTAAAAAAATGAATAGGTGCAGTAAAAAGATTGCTCGATGTTCTTTAGCTCAACATCCGCCTTTCGCTCGCTTTGGGATCAACGTTGCTCGATCGCCTTGTGGTATTGACGCCAATTTTGACCTGCAGAAATGTGTGTCCCTTCCCAGACTCAGCAGCCACCGTAATGTTTGGAAGGCATACCGAAAGTTGTATATTTTTATGCGCAATATTTGATACTTTGGTTGTGATCTTTACGAGTGACGCGCCAAACTACACTTCATTGCGCCATGGCAATACGTGCTCACTTCCCTGATTGCTTACGTTGGGATTACGCAAAAGCATTGCGAATTGACTGTGAATTTACGCAGCCAAGATTAGGTCTCCCAATGCGGTAAAGCTGACGGCCGACGCGATCTTGAGTTATGCGCGGCTGACAGTTCGCTGCAAGTAGCTGGATTCCAAAAGAAATAAGACTTACTCTTGACGTTCCGCAGAGCGTCATGGTCCCGTTGAGGCACTGTAATGACAGCGTAAAGATATACAGGTAAACGCTATTCAGTTATGATGTGACCATTTCTTAACGCTAGAGGGTTGGTTGTCATAATAGGTGTAATGGAAAAAAATTATTCCAAGTTTATATAGTAATTCTGCTCCCTCTTTGGGAGACCACTGAGTTCATGTGCGCTGACCATCTACAAATGAGGAACATTATTTGGCGTACGAGAAGTACTTCCTCTTACACCAGGGGCATGCGAAAAGGCTCGCAAAAATTCCACAACCGAAGCATGGAAGATTAGGAAGAAAATAAATCAAAGGACTGTGGCTTAAGAAGTAAAATGCCTGCAAAACGTTTTTTTATGACAATGAACAATTGTTTCCTTAGAAAGAAGTCATCGTATACACTAACTCAAACACATAAAATGTGGTCTTTTGTCATGTTTCTTCCAATTGCATGAAGTGTATTAGAGATAGAAATTCCTGTCATAACTGCATACATCACCTTGTGAATGTCCATCAGATCCGGAAAGGCTACATTTGTGCACTGGGCCTGGGTCGAACCTGAAATCAGAAAAGCAACCACGGTGAGCACAACAGAGAACTCTGCTTGGCAAGTTTTCTATTTGTTTATAGGAAAAATTTATTTTGTTATTAGCTCACCACAGAATTAGATCAAACACGTGCACATTGTCTCACCTAAAACGGCGGAGGCTCGTGATGCCGCAAAAATAAGGATGAGAGCGCAGAAGACTCCGGCAGAGGTGAGTGCCCGCATGGTTGTTGCTTTTGCAGGAGATAATCAAGAAAAAACATTTGTAATTAGGTTGTTTCCTGATTTGGTGGCAGATCTAGCGTTTATACGATGCTGTAAACCGTAAAAAATAATTAAAGGAAGGAGTGACAAGAACGCGTCAACAAAGTGGTAAAAAAAACTAACGAATATCGCAAAGTTTTCGTGCCTTTTCTATGCGTCTGTTTCAGATAACTGACATGAAAGGCGAAATGTGAGGCTTTTGAAGCGAAGCAACATTACCAGATATGTAGAAATGTGCCCTTGTTCGGGTATTTTATTATACTCTTAAAGATGGCTGATCAAATAAGGGACAATTAAAAACTACAAAAACTTCAAATGAAGCACCAGAGAGAGGCATATTGTTTCCTTAAGTTCTACGGTAGTGATCCTCAAGCACGACTTGTAACGCATTGTTTTCGCAAGTGCAAAAGTTGCGGCGACTACACGTAGTTAGTTAAAGCGCATCACATTGTCTAACACTGTGCTATTGATACTAAATTCATATGTGTACCTATTTAATGCCCGTCTTTCGTGTGCACAGACCTTCCACACGTATTTAAATCTGACGAAAATTTGGCTTGAACGCAAGTGCTATTCGCAAAAATGACCTAGGGAAGCAAGCCATTCGACGATGCCACTTTTAAAGCGAAACTTTCTTGACGGGACCGATGGCGTTCTGCTGAAAAACTAGTGCACTTCCTAGTAGATGGTTGGTCGACCATAAAGCTGATTGATTTGATTGATTGATTGTAGGGTTTAACGCGCCGACGCAACGCAGGCGATGAGGCGCGCCGTAGTGGAGGGCTCCGGATTAATTTAGACCACCTGGGGATCTTTAACGTGCGCCGAAATCTCGTACACACGGGTGTTTTTGCTTTTCGCCTCCATCAGAAAAGCGGCCGCCGCTGCCGGGAATCGAACCCGCGACCTCGTGCGACCATAAAGCTCTCGTAGGGGAACGGTGCGTGCGTGAAACCGGGCTTTGATTGTGTGAAAGCGGGTGCTTGAAAATTGCGGAAAAGGAACGCTTCTAGATAAGACAATATACGTATTGATCATGAAGAAGTAATAAAATAGTGCATCTCTATCTCATAGCCCACGTATCCTTATACATTTAGATCGTTCGTAGTTGCGTTTATTAATGCGCCAAAATCCTCACAAAATCGTTCTTTCTTGGCGATTTGGGTCTTTGAAAGTTTGGCGATAAATTGAACCCACTTTTAGCTAGTGTTGGACGCACCTCCAGCTTTCGTGCTTCCTTCAACTTTCCTTAGCAAGGGATGGATTTTTTTTGCCTTGTCGACAAGGTTCGGTATATTATAAAAAAAGGAGGGGGAGACCTTCATATTCGAGGATCCTCCAAATATCGGCGGCCGCATGTTTGCAGCCAATGTTTTATAAAAATAATATTTAAATTACCCAGGTTGAAAGCAACAAACCTAGTGTGAGCTCGGAGCAAGCTGCAGAAAAGAAGCTACAAAAGGCCCCCCAAATGGTAGCTCGTGCAATGTAATTAGCTAATATTATGTTTATTTGCTAGATGAAGCGTCTATCCGCAAAAAGGAAGTTTCGCAAGAATACTCTAAAGCACGCTCCAGAAAATCACTTGCCCTTTTTTGCGAACAGCTTCGCAGACATTTCGCTCACCGTGTTTTCCGCTAGTATGCGCGAATGTGTGATTGCTGCTATACCGTTAGTGTTACTTTGACGCTAGGACAGGTGTCATAGTTTTGACTCAAAGCGAACCTTCCATTATGCCATTCAATCAAAGCGTACTTCACTTTTGTTTACGCAATCCACAAGACAGGTATATGAGTACGTTATAAAATCACAATATTTTTCGCTCCTGTTAACTCAGTTAACTGCAGCCATGCGCATACTGATCATTACTGTATTCGTGTGCGTTTTGAAAAAAATTAAAAATAAACCCAAATAAGCTGAAGGCAGCTAAATTTAGCATTATGTTTCTGAAGCCCAAGTTTTTCGTTCGGTAAACAGACAGTTTCAAGAACTTATCAAATGTGAGCTTGAAAGCCAAGATATCAACCGATTGTACTTCTTGGAGAAATAAAAGTTCGTGTTTTCAGAAAACCGGCCGCTGTTGACATATAAAATAATGCTGCGAATTGCCAAATAAAGAAGACATAAAGTGTGTGCACAGGTCAAACTCGATGACGGGTTCTACTGCTGACCCAACTGATTGATGGAAAGAACTTTCTACATCTGTACCAACTGTCACCCACAACACCGGCCGTTAATCGTTTTATTACGAGCTACTTTCATTTTCCTGTTGCGCTGTCCTTTCGACTAAACACGACCGCGGAGATAGGTCAGGAAGGGAGGGAATAAGAAGCTGTAGTGGAGGAAAGGAGTGAAAAAAGAAAGAAAGTGGGAGGCAGTGTGCCGAGTAGTATGCACTAAGACTATCTCTGATGGGCTGTACGCATATTAACATTGCCATGTAGAGATCAAGAAAACAATAAAGTTTCCGTCGCATTCTGTGAAAGCGATGGTGCGACTACTCTTGTAAGATCGCCTACATTGTGAACGGCCAATCAGCAGACGGCCAATCAGACCGATTTACAGAATAGGAACTGCTGCAAAAGAAACACGGTCGTTAACGTGCCGAATTCGGTTTTGTATAGCGCGATATTTCTCTTCGTGACTTTACAATTCTGCGTTCTAGCACTTGACTGAGAGCGCCCAGTGAATCACCTTAGTTGTTGGAGGTCACATTTTTTTAGCATCCTTTTTAATACAATATTTCACCTTCACACAGGCAGAGCCGCTACGAAAATACTTTCCAAACACGGGTTTGTACGAAGAAAAAGTGTCCAAAAGTAAACTTTCCTCACTAGTGGGAACGGGGGCATGGTTTACAGTCAACCTTGTTAGTCTCACGGAAAGAAGGGTTAGATTTAATGCAAAACACAAGTACACATTAGTCAATTTTTTTCGTTGAAAACAACTATTTATTTGTTTCGACGTAATTCAATCAAATTTAGAGCAACTAGAGTAAAACACGACGGATAACAGCGCAAAAAGTGAACGGAAACACAAAAAGGGGAGGAAAGAACAAGCGCTGTCTTTCAACTGACTTTATTTAAAAAAAACACAATGATATACTTATGTCGCATCCTCAAAGAGCATGCGCGAAAAGAAAAGAGAGCGAAAGGAACACCCTAGCTGCTCACACCGGCGGTACGGATTATTATAAAAATTACCTTTCAAGCTATGCCCAGATAAGAAATATCTTTTTCGTGCAAAGGACTGAATGATGACTGACACAATCCGTCGACCTTTTAATAATGTGCGCTGCCTCGACCAGCTCCCTGGCCACCTGGTTCCAATGAAAGAACAAAATCGAAGTGTTGGCAAAACGAGGTGTGCAACCGCACTGGTGAAAATGTGCCGACAAGTGTGAACTTGTAGCCCCTTCGATTGAATTGTAATGTTCTCTTAATCGCACATTAAGGCAGCGCCCTGACCGCCCTACATCGACACACTTGCAAAGCATAGGAATGGAATAGACCACGGAAGTACGACAAGTTACATAGCTATGAATGTGCTTCACCGTGCAGCCAGGCGTGGCAATTACCTGTTTTTGTTTATGCGGCGATCGACTTTTGCGCACAATCGGCCCAACGTGTAGCGCGCGGAAGGCGCCTTCCGTACGCACTGTGGTCTGCCATTAGAGTCGTTCCATCAGCTGTTGTTTTTTTATCTGGGGCCTTTGCTTACCTCCTACAACAATAAGGTTTATACACAAAAAGGTGGAATCTGTATAGGGTCTAGGGTCGCACCAGTCCTAAGTGACCTCTTCTTGAGCAAACTTGACCGGGCACTAGAGGTAGTATTGCATCCACTGACAGGAAGAGTGTATCAGTACGTTGATGACTGCCTTGTTTTCTTCGATACGAATGCCTATGACCCTATTTCTGTTAATTGTTTTGACTCTGTTTGAGCAGAATCGCTTTGGCCTCAAATTCACCGCTGAGACCACGAAGGAAACATGTATCCAATTCTTGGTTTTGAAACTGTAATTCTTGCCTGACCATGTAATCTATATGAATGCTCCTAGGTCTGCCAAAACTTTGCTAAAGTACAGCTCAGGGCATACCAAGTCAGTCAAAAAATGCCCTGGTTCTTTCCTGCTTTCGTTCGGCGGTATCTAAGTCGTGCCCCCATTTGATTGAAGACAGCTTCACCGGTCAGTCGCCGAAACTAAAAGACGCTGACTTTCCGCTGGACATGCTCTCTTTGGCATGCCAAAAGCTTGTTCAGAACATTAAGAAAGGTGGTAGGACCGAGCTCACATCCACTGAAAAAGAACGCAACAAGATTGCTGCATTGCTCTACATACATAACTTCACTCACGGCCTAAAAAAGGTTGCGTCTCGCTATGGATGTACATGTTTTAATTCCTGTGCGCTACAAGTTGGGCCGATTGTGGCGAAAGTCTATCACCGCATAAACAAAAAAACAAGTTATTGCCACGCCTGGCTGCACGGTGATGCATATTAATGCCTATGTACCCTGTCGTACTTCTGTCGTCTACTCCATTCCTCTGCCTTCCAAGCGTGTCAATGCAGAGAACATTACAGTTAAATCGAAGGGGCTACAAGTTCCCACTTGTCGGCACATTGCAAGCAGTGCGGTTGCACACCTCGTTTTGCGGATATTTCGATTTTGTTCTTTCATAGGAACCAGGCGGCCAGGGAACTGGTCGAGGCAGCACACATTACTATACGGTCGACGGACTGCCTCAGTCAGCCTTGTGTCCTTTTGCATGAAAAAGGATTTCTTATCTGGGCATGGCTTGAAAGGTAATTTTTACAATCTGTGCCACCGGTGTCAGAGGCTAGGGTGTTTCCTTCTCTCTCTTTTCTTTTCGCACATGCTCTGTGAGGATGCGACATCTGTATATATTTGTGTTTTTTTTAGAATAAAGGCAGTTGAAAGTCAGCGCTTGTTTGCGTCTCCCCTTTTGGTGTTTTCGTCCAGTTTTCACGCTGTTAGCCGTCATGGAACACTTCCAACTAGCCCAGCTTACAACACTCCTGCGATAAAACACGGCAGGGTTGGTAAGAGCCAGGATGGACTACGTCAGTAAAAGAAGAAACTGGTACACGCTAGTACACCATACTGCCCCGGAGAGAAATCGCCGAGCTCGTGTTCTAAATTCTCACTTGAATTGCCTCGTTTAAAAGCCTCTGGCCTTTTGCAAGAGAAGCGCTGCTGGTTTCTCATTCGTCCATTTACCCATCGGCCATAGAGGGGCCGCCTAGAATTGTGGCCCATCGTTAGGTGGTTTTAGTGCTCATCACAGCGCGGAATACAAAAGTTTTATCCGATCGAGTGATGTACACTTGGCCACAGCTAAAAATTGGTTCGTGCGTCCGTAGGAACGCAGGTACGCGGTATCTCTGGTAGTTAGTAAGGCATCTGATTTAGGAGAACATAAAATTTGGGGGACAGATGAGACCCCGACTGAGCACATGTGCGATTTTGTGTGGCGAGGTGAGATCGAAATGTTTAGTTGCGTTTGTAAGAGCAAAGAAAGAAACGTTAAGGTGAAAACTAAAGGGAAAGGTGTGTTAGAGACTGGGAGCGGCGGTGGCAGTGGCAGTGGCAAGGGTTGCTGACAAGGACATTCACAAGAAATTGATCTACAGAACCATGATACGCCTTGCACACGTAATCGGGAACAGATTGAAGAAGAGCACGCATGTGGGCGTCTTTGCGAGTGTGTGAACTGACCCATCACCTGTTCCCCTATATTATGTTGAAACAAATACGTACAGAAGATTTAAACTTTGTTTAACGGACTCAGTGGCTCGAGAATGATAGAAAATTTATGTAAATCGCGTTGATTCATTTTGGTTTTTTGGGAGCAAATGTCGTTGTATCAACTTAACTCTTCACCAAGAAATCCTAATAGTTACGTTTCCAGCTGGGCCGGCTTGTCAGGGAAGGAAATGTTCTGCCGATAAAGATATTCAGTAGCTATACGTCAGAGTGAAGCTGTTTAGGTGATAGAATAGCGAATTTACTCGTGTTAAGAGATGTACCCACACAACCAATTTAAAAACACCAATAAGCAATGCAGGTCACTGTTGTGGGTGTTGTCTTGCGTAAATGTGTAATTTAAAATGCAGATGTGACTACAGCAAATTTAGTATGATGTGACAATATCCGTTCTATAAATTTAGGGTGTATGAACTACTGGAGAGAAATGTTTTGTGATGTTCGTACCTCTAAATGAGCATAATTATTACATTGACTAATTTCGCCGACGCCATAACGAAATCAATTTAGCGAAGTCTGGCTGTATTTAAAGTTTTTATAGTCCAGTCTGCTTTGCAGAAAGAGCAAACCATGCCGTCTTTTAACAAAGTGCCGTTTAAAAAGAAGTCCGATTCGCGTCCCGAATTCATTGTAACACGGGTGGACTCTATACGTTATCGTATTGATTTCTTATAGTTTGGCGCCACAAAATCGCTACTTGTTCGTATCATTGAATTCGTCTGAAAACTTTCTAGAATTTTTGTAGGAATGAAGCTGCATACAACATCACTACGAGGGAGCCTCAATGGTATATTTGAGGGGAAATATTTGTGCTATGTTTTTACTGAATAATATTGTTTGAAAATCCGCCTGCCCAGCCCTATTTTATTACTTCTGACCAGTTTACAATGTTGCAATACAAAAGGTGGTGTGTCAGAAATATTTGACCAAAATGTCCTGGTTACATACACACTGATAACACATTTTAATGTACCTCGCAGCAACGTGGCACGGTGCAAGTAAAAAAAATAAATTCATTTCATATTCATTTTCAATCTCACACTTTCTAGCTAATTCTCGCAAGCTAGTTCAAGTATTTCAAATGTGCTACCTCGTAATCAAAAGCAAACACTGGCGTTTTGGAAAGTATTAACAAAGAAATAGAACTTACCACTTTAGTCTGTACTCAATGTACAGGCCTTGTTCGGGAGAGAAAAATTATACGGGACCCGTGCACACGCTATAGTGTTAACGTGAAAATTACAGCGGCCCTTGCACTCAGAATCTATTTTTATGCGCTCTCCTGCCCTTTTTCGCCTCTTGTGTTTGTCACCTGACCTCTCCCAATCAGTATGATGGCGGCGGTTATCAACACAAGTCCACTCTTGTAGCGTTTAAAGGCATACAAGCAAAAGAAGGGACATAAAGGGATATCTACGACTAAAGTAGATTTTCGACTCAGATCCGGCTGAATTGTTTCCTGCTCCTTATGACCTTTATATAAATTTCCTCGCCCTTTCCTGTCGTGTAAACAAGAAACTCGTCATTGTCACGTTTGTTATCTAGAATTGTGGTCAGACACGGGACACGACAACAGTAAACCACCGTGTGACAAAGAGAAGAGGCATTTCAAATGATGCGTTAACGAGAAGCGCTCACATGTTCACCACCGCCATTTAAAAAAGTGCTTTCACTGAAAGTTTGGATATAAAACAGTGCTTGTGGAATTCAACGGGCTGTTCTTAGTTACAACGCTTTTTCACAAAATCGCTGCACCAACCCACTTTTTATTTTGTAATTGCTGGTTCAACATAGCGAACATTGAGAAGGCGGTTACTTTCGGGAAAGGTTATAGGACAAAAATCTTATAATTTAAATGAGTGGTGTAACATCTGTAGAAATTACCGAATTAAAGCCTAATCTCTCCCCGCATGCACACTACAGTAAAATAAGGCGAACAAAAGCTTTTCGCAGGGCCACTGTTGAAGAATTCACCTTACCACAAACTCCCCGCAAATAACACCCATAATTAGTCAATCGCGGCTGCTATTAACAGCACCAAATGAAGAATTTATCAAGCAACGGGAAGCTCATCGTCGCGCCACAGGTTCTGTATCGCCAGAATGCCGAACTCTACTGGTCTCTAGAGTCCACTCCCCACTGGGAATTCTTGCTTGGAAGGCAATGTTGGTGGAATTTTCTCCCGTGCTAAATACCGGCATGGCCAGCACGATACGGCACCCCGTACAACGACAGCTGCCCTTCTGTACGCTTCCAGCGCAAAAGGCTCACATAAATCCCTTGCTTGAAACCCTGCCTCGTCACTATAAGCAGCGAGGATTTGATACCTTCCACGTTTTCAGCTTATGGATCACCCGTATCTTCAGAGGTGGCTACTATATAAGGACCTTAGAACAGCTCTCTTCATGGATTCATTCGACAGACGGCAGCATACCTGCACATGCACAGATGTAGCTTTATTTCCGCCAGGCAAGATACTGTCGCATTAAAAAGAAACTAACACAAAAAGCAATAATGACATGAGCGTCTCCGATTTCTTCCAATGGCGCCGCCTCTGTCTCCTCAACTGAAACAAAAGCCGGGCGGATCGGCTAACGTTCATGTTGTCGAAGTTCACTCTCCTTTTGCAGCCCCAGCCGTGCTTTTCAACGTTAATTCGCGGATGGTGGCGTTCCCTTGGCTGTTTTCGCAACCGCTCTGTTTAGGGTGGGAGTTATCGTGGGAGTACGTTTTGCTGCATAAGAATACACCAGTTTCAAAACTCTGGCTTTACACATGAGAGTTGAAGCAAATAATACCGCATTCGCAACCTATGCGGGTGGTATTTTCAGTAAAAAAATGGTCCACAATAGTATTTTACACAGGGCTTGGTGCGCTGGAAGTCTTCGGTCTGATTTCGCAATTTCAACGGCCGGCATCGAGAAATAACAGGGTTCATTATCACCATTATCCTTTTTTTCTGTTTCGGTTCCTACGTACTACTAGTACAAGGCTAGGCGAATCCCCCTCGTGAGTCCTACATAACAGCTGCTAGCGGGAACGCTCTTTTGTATCAACCTGCACTCTTGTGTAATTGCCGTGCTCAAATTTCTCCCGTAGTACTAAGTACACGTCTCCAACAGACGTATCGAAGCAGAATGAGAGAAGCCATTCGCTAGTTTCACTTTTAGTCTGGCAGAATCGTCGAGCTATGTCGGTTAGATGATCCCTGCTTGTCTCACATTCCGAGAACCCTGGTTGGAAAGTTTACAAGCTCAGAATATAGCCAATTTTCTTTTCAACGTATCTAGTAACATTGTTTGTAGGACACTCCTTATTAATATGGCGTCAACCTGAGCATTCAATGACAGGTTTTTATCCTTTCAGCAGTCGCCTATATTGTGTGCTATGCGACAGCCATATCCTGTGCCATTCGTCAGCCAATTTGTGCGTCCCAGATGCCGGATTTTCCGCCAACATAACTAACTATAGCTTTCGCATTGAAATCACGGCATGTTTGCGGGGCGTCCTAGAACATCAACCTAAATTAGTGCATCCAGCATAAGGATCTCTCCTTCAAGCACCTCAAGTGTCTGGTACATAACCTACAAACACGGCCGTGATTTATAGGACGTTTTTTAAGAAAACGTTTTTTGACAATACATGCAAAATATTACAATACAAACGCGGGGCACAGAACATTCATATACAATGCCTACAGGTATATCCAGACACTTATAATGTTCAGCCTAACCATGTTAACCGTGTGCCATATGACGAATGCTATTGTATAACCGTAAAACCACATATGCTGTAACGTGTAAATAGATTGTTCACCTTCTCCATAAATCGTGTCATGTGCTCTGCCGCCACGTTACATTTGGTGGAGAGTGCGTGTACATCCCCGTCCCGGCCGCAGATTCGCTCCTCATCGGCAATCGACGCACTCATCGAGGGGCATCAACCGCGTCTGCCACCATTACGGCCGCCTACGCCGGCCGCCATTACGCCTTGCCGCTGTATGGGAGGCTCGAGCCGTTTGACGGTGAAGGGTCCGCCTGGCCGGTCTACGAGGAACAAGTCGGCGTGTTTTCCGGGCGAACGACACTCCCGAGGCGAAACAGCGCGACATTTTCCTGGCCAGCTGCGGGACCCGCGTCTTCGCTCTCCTGCTCGACCTCCTCAAGCCGGCCACGCCGCATGACAAGTCGCTGGGTGAGCTGCTCGCGACGCTGCGCCTCGCACTTCAGCCCGGCTCCGTCGACGTTAATAAAGCGCTTCCGCTTCAACAATCGGAGCCGCCGAGAAGGAGAGACGCTCGGCCAGTTCGTCGCAGCTCTGCGAAGGTTAGCGAGCGGCTGCGCCTTTCGGGGGCAACTCGACTCGCTGCTGCGGGACCGTTTTGTCTGCGGCTTAAACGACCCCTCCATGCAGACGCGACTCCTGGAGCTTGCCGACCCCTCGCTAGACGACGCCGTGAAGGCAGCGCTTGCGATGGATGCTGCGGCCAAGGATGCGGGCGAGATATCACGTGCGGCCAGCTCATCGTCGACGGAGGCGGCGGTGAACACGATGGCAACACGGCATGGCAGGTGCGTTCGGTGCCGTGGTAACCACCCCCTCACAGTGCCAGTTCGCGCAAGCGGAGTGCTTTGCGTGTGGAAGAACTGGGCACATTGCTCGGGCGTGCCGAGATGGGACGACGGCTAACGGACAGAAGCAGCAGCCAAGGGCAAGCACATGTTCCGCGCCAGCCCACGGCCAAGGAAGTCGGCGCAAGGGAAGGTGTGGGGGCGTGCAGCAGCAGCTGCGGGTGCAGCGGTTAGGCTTCACGTCGTGGCCGAAGACCCGCAGATTTTCAACATGTGGCACACGGACATATTTCGGTCGTCTGTGCCAGCGTATATGCTGACCGTCGAAGTCTGTGGGCGTCCCATCTCCATGGAGCTGGACACGGGGGCCAGTGTGTCGGTCATGGCCGGGAAAGCCTTCAAGCGCATCTTCCCTGGCTTGTCCGTCGAGGCATCGGGCGTCATGCTCAGCGCTACTCCGGACAGCTCGCCCAGGTCGAAGGGTCAAGTCCAGGTCAGCGTTCGCCTTGACGACAAGGGAGGCCACCATACCCCTGTACTTGACCAAGGGGTCGTCACCGACGATGCTGGGCCGGAACTTGATCCAGGCGTTGGGCGTGCAGCTGCCGGGTAGTACCAGGAAGCAGTGCGTGCGGTGGAGCCGTCCCGAGGACTGCTAGACCAAGTTTAAGGCCCTGTTCCAGCCTGGGGTGGGCACATTCACCGGCACTGCGGCAAGCATTCATGTGCCAGAGGGAGCCCGGCCCCGATTTTTCAAGCTGCGCCCGCTGCCGTTCGCCCTGAAGGACGGGGTAACCCAGGAGCTACAACGGGCTGCAGCGAGACGACATCCTGGTGCCCGTCAAATCGTCAGAGTGGGCCGCTCCCATCGTGCTAGTCCTGAAGCAAGACGGCAGTGTTAGGATTTGCGGGGACTTCAAGGTCACCATCAACCCCGTCGCTACGGTCGAGAAGTACCCGCTGCCCCGTATTGAAGATCTTTGGTCGGCGTTGTCCGGGGGACAGAAGTTCAGGAAACTCGACCTGAGAGATGCGTACCAGCAGCAGGTGCTCCAAGAGTCGTCCCGGAAATACGTCACAATATCGACATTGCTGGGACTGTTCCAGTACACGCGCCCACCGTTCGGCATGGCCTCAGCTCCTGCCGTTTTCCAGAGGGAGATGGACAACCTGTTCAGCGGAATGAGGCAGGTGGTGGTGTATTGGACGACATCCTGGTGACCAATACAGACGACGAGGACCACCTGCAGAACCTGCACGACGTCATGGCATGATTCCAGGAGGCCGGGCTGAAGCTCAAGCTGGAGAAGTGCATTTTCTTGTCCCCCAGTGTTGAGTACCTGGGCCACGTCATTTCCCAGGCAGGCCGGCCCCGGCACCCCGCAAGGTTGAGGGCTGTTCTCAAGGCGCCCAAGCCCCAGAACAAGAAAGAGCTGCAGTGCCTACCTCGGCCTCATCAATTTCTACAGGAGCTTCCTGCCGAACCTGTCGTCGCATCTGCAGCCGCTGCATCTTCTGCTTCGAGATGGACAGCAGTGGGTCTGGAAGAAGGAGCAGGACTTGGCCTTCCTGAGAAGCAAGCAGCTGATCCCCAAGGCTCCGGTGCTGGTGCACTTCGATCCGGCCAAGCCTGTCGTCCTGACTGTAGATGCCGGTTCGCGTACGGCGTGGGAGCTGTCCGGCCCACCGGGAGAAGAATGGCCAGGAACACCCTGTATCGTTTGCGTCCCGTCGGCTTCATGCGGCAGAGCAGGGGTACAGCCAGCTGGACAAGGAAGGCGTCACCCTCATGTTCGGGGTCGAGCGCTTCCACCAGTTCCTGTGGGGCCGAAAGTACGAGGTGGTCATGGACCACAAGCCGCTGCTGAGACTGCTAGGGCCTGACAAGGCGGTTCCAGCGCAGGCATCGCCTCGAGTGGTGCGCTGGGGCCCTGAGGCTCGCAGCCTAAACTACCGGCTGTGGTCTACCGTCAGGAAAGGACCCTGGCACCTGCTGATGCCCTTAGCCGACTGCCCCTGCCGGAGGTGCCTGCTGCTGTTACCTGAACCTGCCGAAGTGTTCATGCTGGAGCACGCTTACCCGGAGGTGCTGTCCAGATCGGCAGTGTCGCAGGCGACCAGCGGGGACCCACTCCTGTCGCAGGTAGTCAAGGCGGTGTCCCAAGGGAGGAGTTGGCTGAGTGGACGTACAGCCACCAGGCCACCGAGCTGAGCCTGCAGCAAGGCTGCCTGCTGTGGGGTTCCATGGTGGTGATTCCACAGAGCCTGCGGTCCAGGGTCCTGCAGTGCTGCACGCGGGTCATCCAGGCGTGGAGAAGACCAAGATGGTGGCCCGGTCCCACGTTTGGTGGCCTGGCCTGGACCAGGACATTGCTCGCATGATGCAGAGCTGACAAGACTGCCAGGAGAACCAGCGAGCCTCGCGCCATGTCGAGATCACCCCCTGGCCGTTCCCGGAGAGACCGTGGTCATTCAAGGGCCACTACTTCCTGGTGGTGGTGGACGCCTTCTCTAAGTGGGTGGAGGTGCTGCCGGTCACCACTTCCTCGGAAGGAGCAACCATTGCGGCGCTGTGGCAAGTCTTCGCAGCCCAGGGGTTGCAGGACGTCATCGTGTCCGACAATGGTCCCGCTTTCGCCAGTGAGGAGTACCTGGCCTGGCTGACGAAGAACGGAATCCGTCGGATTATGGTTCCGCCGTACCACCCTGCGTCGAATTGTGCTACCGAGTGGGTGGTGCAAACTGTCAAGGACCAGCTCAAGAAGAGCAAGGCTGGGGATTTCCAGACGCAGGTTGCCCGAGCCCTGTTTCAGTACCGTACCACACCCCATGACGCCACGGGCCCTGCCCCCTGCGAGCTGTTGGGCCGGATGCTGAAGACTCCGTGGGACATGTTGCATCCAGACCTCCTGTCCACAGCGCTCCTGAAACAGCTCAAGGAGAAGCTGGCCGCTGACCGAGGTGCTGTCCTTGGCCCTTGCCGGAGTCCTTGGGGGCTCCGGTCTTTGCAAGGAACTTTCCGGCCTGGTCCACGCTGGTCTTCCGGGAATGTGGGACTCTCCTGCCAGTGCGTCGTCGCTGCTCGTCCGCATGTCGGGCGGGACCACGTGGCACCGGCACGCCGACCATATAAGGCCTCGCCTGGTGACCTCAGCCGCTCCTTCAGGAAGCCAGCGGGCAGGGGAGCCAGCTACACCGACCGCTGCCAGCACAGCACAAGGGGCTGGTGCTACTCGCGCCACTGTGGCGCCACGTGCAAGTCCGGTAATCACCTGCAAGGCTGACGGACGGTGCAAGAGGGACGCAGGCTGACACCCGATGCTGCCCACCACCTGCATCGACACCTGTACTCAGGCGGAGTGAAAGACAGCGGACACCGGCCTAACCGTTACTCGCCGGCAAGACCGGTGTTTCGTGTTTGTGTGGGGCAAACAAACTTGGGGGTGAGAGGTGTGACCAGTGTGTGGCGCTCCCCAACCCTGACATTCGTTGGCCGCTACGTTCAGTGGCCCCACCAGGCTCGGTGGGCAACATTGTGGGTGGCCGGAGAATAAACACCGCCGAGCACAGCAGCTCGCGGTCAGACCCCGTCACCACCAGCACGCTGCAGGTCGTCACTCGGCTGGAGGGTACCCCGTCCCTCCCACGTTCACGAATGCGGGGCTAAATCGTGACATCAGTCGATTCCGATATCTCGAAATCCGATGTGCACAATGCGCCAGTATGATCGGACGACGATGCATTTTCGGACCATATGTTTGTTATTTTCTAGAAATTGTCAATTGGAGCGCACTGAGCGGAGCCTTACGCCCCAGCTCCTTAGCTTATCACTACATTCAAGTCCCCCCATAAAATCGCTGGAATGACCAGGTAAGAAATAAGAGGTCAATGCACCCCAAGTTGCCTTACTCATTTTGTTGTTACGAGAAGGGGGACTAGTGTTAGTAAAACAGGGGCCATGATGTCAGTATAAACAACGAGGTCTTCCAAAATATTTGCCCTGTGGTATAGCAATAAGAAGTGCCTATAAAAAGCCTCGGATACCTTATTGAATGCCAGCATTCATAAGCCTGTGGCCGCGTTTCAGAGCTACTTCAGGCATGAACACACGCAGCTGTGTACCGAGGAAGTACTCTGCACCAGCACACGTGCGGGCCATGGCTCTTTTTGAAGCAGTAGCAGAAAACACCGCACCGAAAGCAGATACGACAGATACTGAAGGGAATACGAGCTCCCTGCTCGTGATTCCAGGGTTGTCCTAGAACGGGAGGATAGAACAGTGCTCTGCTACCTCCCGACAAAAGAAAACGACCGAAGATTGAATGCTAATTAACACTTTTAAAAGAGGTCGGTCAACCTGACATGGATACCATAACTTTCCACAAAATTCGGCACGCACTAGACAACGTCTTTACAATAACAGCAAATCAAAACTGTGTTTGTTTCTCGACGTTCGAAAGAATTCTTGCGAGAATCACTTCCCACATGCCATTGGATCCCCCACAGTTGCATCCTATTTGAAGGACAGCAATTTAGACCATGCTTGTCTGGGGGAAAGAAGCGGATGTGAAGGTACTGACATGGAACGTACTAAGGACAGGTACTCGCATTTAAACCGATTCGACAGAGGTCCAGACAAGTTTCCATATTCAGGGAAAATATCTAAGGCATGTCGCAAACTATTTTAATTGGAAACATACACCGTTATATCATCAGCATAAACTGTTACTTTTAACAGCTCACTGCCTGGCATGGAAAAGACTACCACATTTGGGTGCCTCAGTACCGCCTGCAAAAAAAAGGTAAATGTCAGAGCCACACACGGTCAATCCGCCACTACAGTAAAGGAGTCAGTGCGGTGCCTAAAACATGAATTGCAACCAGGGTGTCGAACCCGCACCGAACGGAAGGGAAAACCGTAACCGAAATGGTAGTTTTGCCGGAATTGAACCCGAACCCGAACCGTTTTAGAACACGTTGAACCCGAACGGGAACTGAACCGAAAAAAAGAAATAAGGATTACCGGTTCACGTTGAAACGGTTCGACCATTCGTTCTCTATATTGGGCAGCGACTGCCATTCAGGTCTCCTTCTTTCACATACCGTGAGCTTCGTACGCTCTACAGTTTAACATCCAGACAAACCAAAACACTTTTAACGCTCTCGTAGCCGCAACAGGGAAAACGAAAGCGCACCAATGCAGCAATGGCATGCTGCAACTGGTAGCGCAAGTTTAGTGTAAAGCTGACCAAACAAAAAGACATTCTCGGCAGCTTGCAGCCAATATGAAACGGCATCGCCCAGCCCTCGCCGCGACTTTATAGCAGCCATCAGGCTGCAAGACTGTTCCACTGCGCAACGCCGAACGCCCATACCCGAAGTATGTAAACTTGTGTCATTTCCTAATTTGTTTGAAAAACTTTACCATCTCTTCGCAAAGGAAGTTAAGAGAGACGCGAAAGCTTTCTTATATCAGAACTGCGTTAGAAGTGCGCCACAACCTAAGCTAAAAGTGCTTAGAACCTTCTCTGAAAGGGCGTCTAATCGATCGTGAAACCTTCAAAGACTGAATTCCAAACGAAGAACGAACCCATGCGAGGATTTTTTCGCCCACTGAAGTAAACGCATCTACTAACTATCTAAATGTACTACCGGATACGTGGTTTATTAGATGAACGTATACTATTGTATTCCTCTTTCATGATCAATGCGCGGTATTGTCTTGTCGAGAACCCTTCTTTTTTTCGAGATTTATCATCTAACCATTCTTACTCAATGAAAATTACGGTTTCACGCAATCGCCGTGTGTCCAGAAATCTTTAAGAGCTTTTCGGTCAATCAGCAGTTCCTATTGGGAAACGCTTTAGTTTTTTGACAGGACGCCATCGATCCTAATACGAAAACTTTCGGTTTAAAAGGTCGCACACCTAGAAGTTGTAAATACTTCAGAAGTGCGACCCGCAGGAGTTCTCATTGGTTAGGCTGTTGGCAGCTGATCAGAAGTATGCGGGGTTTCATCGCAGTTCCCCGGTCTGTGGTCGAGATTTCGGACGCACGTTACATATCTCGAAGTGGTTTGAATTATTCTGCCGCCCTGGTACACCAGCTCTACCTATATCAAGCAGAGGTGTAGCATCGGGCATTATAACGCAGCCTTAGTTTTAGAGAGTGGGTTTGCACAAAAAAAGACAGCGAAAAAAAAATGCACCTCTGATGTTTTATATTATTTACATGCGAAATATCAAAATCGAATAAGGCAAAGCCACAGAGGGTGAATATTGCTCTATACACATCCTCTCCTTGGTCCGACATTTCGGAACCAGACGAGTCATCAATTCAAACGAAGCGAGTGGTGTTGTTCCTGGTAGGAATCGTTAGTTTTGTAGGATGGTAGAGCGGGACATGTTCGGGTTTTTTAAGTAGATACAAAATAATAGATATATCAGGAAAAGTGTCGGATATGGGGCGAACGTACTACTTTTGCAAGAAGCTGCGTCCCTCGACCTTTCAGGAACTAGAATTTCGTCTTGGATTGAAAAACAGCACTAAGAAGAAAACACATGCAGAAAGGCAAGGCCAGTCCTGCACTTTCAGCACTGCTTGTTCTGCACTTTACAGCACTCGATTTGTTGTAGGAGGTGTACTTTTACTGACTACCCAACTCGCTACTCTACTGCTACTGCTACTCGTTGCTGGAAGGGGCTGTACTCTTCTTGACGAATTTAAGGAGTGCCTCCCAAAAATAAGTTCCATCACGTGCTTCGTCCTTCAAATTACTCTTTGAATGCGTATGGCATGTTCTGTTACAAGATTACGCGAAGGGGTAGCGGACCGAGCGATGGACGGTCGCCAGAAGGAACGATGACATATTGATTGTGGCGCACACATCCGTGATCATTGTCATCACCTTCATCGACATCGGTCTACACAGGTCCACTGCAGGACGAAGACCTCTCCCATTAACCACCAACACGTATCTTCTACGCTGCTCGATTCTACAGTTCACCCCCGAGTTTATTTATTCATCCCACCATCGGGTTAAGGCCTTCGCCTTTTCTAAAACCAATCTTTTTGTATGCGCTCTGTTATCCCTAATTGTCCACTGGTTGTTGGTTCGTCTCACTGCATGACCAGCCCAAGTCCATTTCTTTTTTTATTTAAGAAATAATATCTTACACTCTAGTTTGTTCTCTGATCTGAGGGAGGAAGCTCGTTCCTGTTCCTGAGTGTTATGCTAACATTATTCGGTCCATGACCCGTTTAGCCGACCTAAGTTTGCTTTCGAATGTTTATAGAGTGCCACATGTCAGCTGCTTGTGTCATCAACTGTCAGAATGCACTGGTTGTGGTTTTTTTCTTTCAGTGAAGAGTTAGGTTACTTTTTATTATTTGGGTGTGCTTGTAGAGTGCTCTCTAACCGTGCCTATTCTGCGCCGGATTTCTCTCTCATGTGGGATCAGCCTTAACCATCTGTCCGACGTAGGTTATATTCTTTACTTCTTCTAGCGTCTCGTTTCCTAAGGTGAAGAGGACGTTTTTGGAATGGCTTATCCGTCAATAAATTAGAATAATTAACATTTATTTTAGCCCCAAGGCCATGATTTCTGATTGCAGTCCTGAAGCATTGTGTGAATGTGTTCTGCAGCCTCACTCAGCAAGGACTATGTCGTCGACAAAGGTCATTGATTGATTTGATTGATTTTAGGTTTAACGCGCCGACGCAACGCAGGCGGATGAGGCGCGCCGTAGTGGAGGGCTCCGGATTAATTTGACCACCTGGGGATCTTTAACGTGCGCCGAAATCTCGTACACACGGGCGTTTTGCTTTTCGCCTCCATCAGAAAAAAGCGGCCGCCACGGCCGGGAATCGAACCCGCGACCTCGTGCTCAGCAGCGCAACGCCTTAGCCACTGAGCCACCGCGGCGGGTCGACAAAGGTCAAATGACTCACGTTTTCCCCCTTTATCCTTAATCTTGTGATTTCCAAGTCAAGCGTTCTAAGCACGCCCAACCCCATCCAGACATGCTGTGAATAGTTTTAGCGAGCTGGTATCTCCTGTCATACAGCGTTTCGGAACGGGAATTTAGCGGTTTGCTTGGAAGGGTTTTCCTGCCCGCGCATTCCTCATATATGTCTCTAGTAGTCTTGTGTAGGTTTCCTCTACTCTCTGGTAGTTTAGTGCTTCTAGCACGGCTGCGGTTAGCACGGAATCAAACGCTTCCTCATAATTTATAAATGCCATGCAAAGGAGCTTAGTGTACTCTGCGAACGTTTCTATACTTTATTGACGACATGGATGCGATCCATGGTTTAGTACCCTCCCCTAACCCAGCCTGCTCAGTGGTTGTTGTGAAACAGGTTGACACCTCTACGGCTACCTAAACTTTGGTAAGCAGCTTGTAACAACTAAGAAGTAGCCTGATGGTCTGTGATTCTAAGGGTCTTTGGATCTCCCTTCTTCTGAGTCAGAATATGTTGGTGTTTTTCCAGGATATGGGCAGTTTTCGTGTCTTCAAAAGCCCAAAATTAGTAGCTAATCTTTTTGAGTAAAATATCTTCCTTTCTTCTTCAACAGATCCACGGTTATGCCGTCGTCACCTGCAGCTT
>JABSTR010000121.1:0-58164 GCA_013339765.2 Haemaphysalis longicornis
GGTAGCCATGGTAAAAAGGGACTTGAAAACCATTTTTGATTTTCTGTGTAGTGAAATACTGTTTAAAATACGCAGTATGTCAATTTCGATTTTGTTATTCAAGAAAGAATAAAATCACCTACACGAGCTGCAATACCAGAATCATCATTATAACGACGTAACCGATAAGGTGTTCGTTTTGTTGTCCGAACGGCAAGAGTTGCCAGGGAGCCCGTTACGTGCGGCCGTTTACCTTGAATTTTTTTTGTGAAAAAACAATTTCAAGTACCAGCCTACATGCGTTGTGCTGCCAGGGATGGGAAATAATGGTGTTGCTTTGCGCAGACGATGTGACCATATTCTACGGAGACAAACAGCGCGTGCCCTGGGGCACCGGTATTCAGGTGTAATGGGGAGCAAACTAAACGTAAATAAAACAATCAGGTTGGGCACAAGAAAGTGGAAAAGGTGCCTCGCAAATTCAAAAGAGCAGTGGTCAAAAACTGCCGGTCTCCTTGGGGCCACTGTTTTACCGGTACCTCAAAAGCACGGCGTACTGGAGGGAAAGAGTGTAAAAGAGTCGAGCGTGGACATAACATTCTGGTGGGAGAAAATACGAATCATTGAAGGAGAAAGCAAATGGAAATATCTCTTTGTGGCCAGACTTTGGTACGGCCTGCAGGTTCAGGTGTACTCAGTGACCAAATAAAATCTTTATCCGGTTTGTTGATGGTTTCGTTTAGTAATCGTCCTTCAAGCGAACAATCCACTGTAGTTTATTTCGCGGACTACTGAGTGGTGGTTTGGCGTTAACAAATCCTATAAAGCAGTTTATTTTATAATTTTTTTTCGGTGTACCTCATTGTACCTTTTATGCGTGAATGCGTGCAAATGACGTTCGAGAGGATAATTCCAAATTTCTATTTGCTTCCATTGTTCATTTAGGGCCAATTTGGAGCACGTTCTTGTGAAAAATAGTGTTGTGTTTACATTTTCAAAGAACATGTTTTTCGAAGGAGTAGCTATCAAAGGTACACAAAAGTACATGTAGTCCTAATAAAATTAGTTTAGAGTACCAAAGTGCCGTTTCAAAAATGGTGACAGCACAGGACAAGATGTCCTAAAACTTGTAAAAAATATTGCTACAAGGTGCAGCAAATAGGTGGTTTTTAGAGCTTTAGATGGACGCTCGGCCAGTAATGACACGGGAAGAACGAAACCCACTATTTTTGAAGTAGGAATAACACTCTGTTTGCTTGTATGAAGACATAAACTGTAGAACCTAATTTTTTAAGGTTGCTCCAATTTTTTCTGTTAGGAATGTTCTTCAAATAACTACCAAAACTGCACAGCCCAATGTAAGCTTAGGATTTCTGATACCCCTTGGTGAATCCGGACTTTATTTCATGTCCCCTGCTTTTTCGTTATGTATTGCACTAAATATGCTGTAGTAAATTACAGTTCAAGACAAAGTCGGAAATGAAGGAGGCTCTATCTGCAAGTAATCATAGCATGAAAGAGGTAAATGACCGACGCACCCTTCTTGAGCACAATAGGGAGAGCGTAGAGGCTAGGCTGCAAAAGACCGACGAACACTTGAATGATACGGCAGTTACAGATATGGTGAAGATCTATCCTACCCCTTAGGCAGACCAGGGCAGATCCCACACTAAACCAAAATAAATAATGCCATCCCACAAGGCCAAGATAGCCTCCATACATAATGCCTTTAGAGCATGGTAATGAAACTGCCGCGGATTAAGACGAAAAAAGAGGTACTCCACTGCTAATTATTTCACAAACTGAGAAACCATTCTTAGTATGATTGAAGGAACACCTGCTGCTTACATCTCTCTCGCGGGTTAGAAGGTGGAGATTCCCAGTGAGGTTAAAGGCAGGGGTGTGGCTATTCTTATAACTAAGATCCCTTTTATCTGACATGAGGTCCGTACGTCGCGTTGTAAGGTATAATTCATTGCTGCCGAGATCATTCCTAATAATTATATAGGCAACAGCAGCTATACATTTCTCCGGAATTTGTATATTAACCAAAAAATCGACGCAGAGCTTTAAGGCCATCCTAACTAAAGTGGCACGGCTAGGTGGTGACGCGCCTCTGATATTTGGTGGAGATTGCAATGCCCCTCACCAAGCGTGGAAATAGCCTTACTCCAACGGCAAGGGTGAAAGGTTAAAGACGCATGCCTCGGACTTTAGTCTCACTGTCAATACAGACCCGGGTCACTCAACTAGATGGCGCACTTCTACTTGCAGGGACTGGACGCCGGATCTGATTTTTGTCCGGGGAATCGAGAAGCCTAGCTGGGAAAATACTGATATAGACCTATAACGCGATTATGGTCTAGTTTTCATATTCAAGGTACCCTCTAAGAAGCTGAAAGAGTTTAAGCTGATTGATTGGGATAAGTTTCGTACATTGAGGGCCCATCCGGACACATCCCCCAATAAGGCAGATTCTCCGACAGCTAGATAGAGCAGCTTGATCTGGACATTCGCACGTCGGAAGAAACCGTCCTCATAGAAGTCAAAACTTTAAACATCGACAACAGATTAGCTGGTCTTATTGAGGCTAAGCAATCAATACTAGCAGGGTGGAAAGGCCAAAGCCCGAACAGGAGACTTAGGAAAAAAATGGCACTGCTTAACAGAGAGCTTGAGGAGTACTGCAAAGTTTTATGTAAGCAATATTGGGATGAAATTTTTATTTCCTTACACGGCCAACTTCAGAAAGGAAAAGGATGAGGTCTCCTAGGACATGTACTAGATGAGAGTGGTTCCAGATCCAAAGCAGCCCAGTGGTCGCTACGGAGCAAATTACCTCACAAGGCACGGAAGGATTCTAAGGATGACGAGCTCTTAGAAGACCTATCCGGTGAGTATCTGGCCCTTGGAAAACGCCGACTTTCGTCTCTCCGCCACAGTGTATATGGGTGCTCCTAACCACGCACTTGACGAAGATTTTTCGGAGAGCAGTTCGTTTTGGGATTCAGAAGTTTAGCAGTAAATCCGCTGCTGGCACTGACGGTAATTCAAAAAGGGTTCTTCGCAATCTTGAGGATAATTTCATGAGCTATCTAACCAGACAAATTGATAATATCTGGAAAGAGGGCCACGGCTCTGATGCATGGAAGCATGCTAATGCGATACTTATTTCGAAGCCTGGCAAGCATCTTGGACTCAAACAAATAGGACGGATCATTGTGATGTCTTGCCTCGGCAAGATTGCGGAGATTTTTTTGCTTAACAAGCTCTCCTGTTATGAGGAGGATCACCAGCTCTTCTCATATGCCATAATAGGCTTCAGGGCGGGTCTTTTAACACAGAAACATAAGCTTGGATGAAAAATGTGCTGTTAGATCGGGTCACTCATGCGACAAGGACTATTCTGGGCCTTGCCATTGTGGGCCACTCTAGGCCTTCGATAATTTACGCCAGATGGCTATACTCCAGGCCATATTGGACCTAAGTCTTGGCGAGCGTTTCTTTTCTTACGTTAGATCTTTTCTTAGCGGCAGTACCTAATCCCCATGCTTTGGATATATTATACCAGAACCTGTCGAGCTTGGAGACAGGAAAACTCATCAAGGCTCGGTACTGTCTCCCTTTTTGTTCACTCTGGTCATGTCCACATTAGGTAGAACATTTCTCGACATTAAGGGGGTTGAACACACCATCTGCGCTGATGTTACCCTATGGAGTTCTGGGGGCAGTGACGGCGAATTAGAGGCTTGATTGCAACAAACTTTCAGGGCTCCAGAGCTCTGTATCGCCCCCGCAAGTGTTCATTGCTCCTCAAAGAACTCGGAGTTGCTTTTTGTACCCCATCTAGACCAGGAACCAAGCCAACGAGTTGGGAGCAAGACGGGAGCCCCAACATCACGCCTTTTGACATGTACAGCAATCGCATCCCAGCGGTCAACTAAATAAGAGTTCTGTGCCTAATTTTCGAAGGAAAGTATCGAATACCTTTATATTACAGAAGATGAACGGGGCAGTGGAAAACGCGTTACGAATGTTTCCACGCATCCTCAACAGGAACAGAGGCATCAGCGAAGAGCAGGTCAATAAAAGTATTCATGCTGGCGTTCTATGCCACAATTCCGACGCGGCGGCTATGCTCAATTGGAAGACAACCGATGAAGAACACCTCGACACCATGATTCGACTTGTTTTTAGGGTATCTATGGAGCTTCGTAACAAAACATCCACAGGTATCCACAATACGTTACCAGAAATCGCAGAAGCGGAGCCCACTGCGCAGGTAATTCGTCTGTCAGGCACCAGAGCAGGCAGAAACATTTTGACTTTCCTGGGCATCTCGACTGGACAGGATAGGGAGAGTGTCAGGCACTTTAGCAGAGAGATCAGAAACTCGATCGTGGTCCTTTCTGTCTCCAGAAATATCCACCCTGGCGTCAATCACGGGAGGAGATGGTCTCACGCCAAGGCATCTTTTGCTGCAGCTCTGGAGAGCCCCATGGAGTCGGCTTTTGTAGATGCTGCTCAGAATAATGTAGGACATGCCTTTTGGCTAGCCCTTATTGATGCTCAAGAACGTATGTGCAATGCACTTTCCGTGCTTACCAAGAATCCGGAGGTTGCTGAAAAACAGCCATTTCAGTTCCTCTGGTTGATGCTGAATATAGGGTAATTTATAGTGACTCCAGGGTTGCCACTCGAGCCTTCGCAAGGGGAGTTGTTGATGCCAAAGTCTCCAAGTTATTGGAAGATAGATCCATTAGCACTCATTCTATAGTCTGGTTTAACAGCCCGCATGGGCGACCTCGGGGGAGGACCCCGGAACCACAAAGCATCAGCACACGGGGCGGCGCTAGGACTCATCAGCCGCGTCCACTCCCAACCACCCCCATCCACACACAGGGCTTTTGAGAATAAACTTCAGGCCTACAGCGAGTTAACCCAGCACTTTTATTAAAATTGACGTGAATTCGCGCTCCCAAAAAAGCACTCTCCGTCAGTCAGTCACTTTCCCTATGCTACAAACGGACCCATACGCCATTACTTGAAGGATAAGCCACATCGACGTGCACTACGATGGAACTGCTACGTGTTCAGCTTGATGGGCGTGTGAACCTGGGTCACATGTTGTCTGGTAGTGCTAAGCAAGCCTCCTATCTGCAGGATAAGATGAAGTGGCGCAGTGCTGTAAGGAGCAGCGAACTTAAAGATCAAATGTGGGCTGTTCAGAAAGCCCGTGTAGTGGTAGAGAATCTCGGGCTGCTCGTCTCAACGTGGGAGATGCCCTCTACGCTTTGAAAGCTGCTAGGTAACCTTTATAATCCCAATTTGGAAACGAAGTTTCTGCACCACCCCCAACCACCCACGGTGTTTTTACGTGTGCGCTGGTCCAGCAAACATTGTTTCTGGCGCAAGTGGTATGTTCGCCCACATGAAGATGATGCTGTTGGTACTCATGGTATTTGATGTTGTGATTATCTTTTAGCGGCAAATAAGGCTGTCATCTGCCTACTTTATTGACCTTGTGTGCGTCAAGTTGGCGCTACTTCAACAAAACTGGCTATTCATCTTACACCACATAATTTTTAACACGTGTTCAAAGCATACTTCTGAGCATGGCACTTACAATTTCATAGAATAAAGGCCGTGGAAGAACTACTCAGGCACATTTACAATGCCACATTATAGCCATGCACACCGGTCCTGCTACGGTCAGTGGTCTGGTCAATAATGGGTGCAGTTTTAACTGTAGAAAAATTCAGTTTTTCAATAAACCGTGCTTTTTAGAAACAACTGTCTGAGATATTCTTCAGAATATCACGAATTGCTGTCTAAGGTTAAAATGACCGCACGACAATGCAGTGTACTTTTTCAGGTTAAGTAAAAAGTGAAGTTTTACCAGATATGTTGGTTGAATGGCCCTTGTTCCGATAAACCATTTCTTAACATTTATTCAGGGCAGTGACTTTACATTGGAAGTCCGAGTTATTAACTTCCTGCTGTGATAAAATTGGCGATATTTTTTTCCAATCAGCGTTTAAGGATAAGAAATGCGAGTTCTTTAAAGGCGCCAGCCGTTTTACGCTCCCAAACCTTATTAGGCGGTTCAAGACTGGCAAAGAAAGATAAGAGTTTAACTGTACTTTTTATGTGCTCAAATCGGTTCATCGTTTGAAAGTTCTTGCTTTTCCTTATTGTGTAAAGCTAGTATTAGCGCGAACCAATTAAGTTATAAAAATTTGTGGAATCATCGATAAAAAGTTCAAAAAATTTTCCATTGCTTCGCCGGAAACGCTATCACTGTGAAGCACGTATGACCTTATCACGTATAAAATTTATGTTGTTTATATTTTATCTTTTCTATGTTGTCCTGAGTGTATAGCACAGACCATAATATGCAAACCTCTTTGGCTAATGAAGCATAAGCGCTCTCCGTAAGTCAACTCTTACTCGCATGTGGCTGCACACTGTTCACAATGCAGATGCGAGCCGGCGAACGATTCCATAGAGCTACTATTCGTGCTCGAAGACAAGCTACAAAATATGTAATCATGCAATTTAGGCATTAGGGAGTGCTATATCAGTGTACACCACTACATATCCACGTGAGTGAGTTTGTATTTGTGTAGTAGTTTCTGTCAGAAAAATATTCGCACTCCCCCTCAGGAGGTTTTTGTGCGTGGAACGTGTAAAATAAATGAAGTTTGTGGTGACTACGGGATGTTCGCGCACTTGGTTATAATGCTGTTAATATGTACGTTAATATAGGTCCTAATGCGGGACAGGTAACGTTGTACGAAGCCAAAATATCAGTAGTTCATTAGGGGCAGAAGGGAACCTAAGACAAGGCAAGCGTGATAGGGGGTGGCAGAAAGTTAGATGAGCAAGTGAGATCAAGAGGTTTTTGGAAATAATTTGGTCGCAGTGACACAGGACCGGGATCATTGAGATCTGCGGGAGAGGCGTTGGCCGTGCCGAAGGTGGCAAACGCCTTTCAGAAGGTGGGCGTCACCAAACCATTTGAGAAATTACCATGTTGTCACCAGACCTATCACGTCCACAGGGGAGCATCGTATTGCGAACACCATTATTGATAATCATTCAAGGCCACTGTCCCTAATTGCGAAAAAATGAAGGCGTCGTAGCTGGGTTTTATGTTTATTTTGCCATAAGATCACTAACTTATGCTCATACGTATGCTATTAAAAACCCCTTTTTAAATGTTTTTATTTTATGCATGGTGCGTTTCAAGCGCGAATAATGAATAGGCTGCTTGGAAGTTTTCTTTTTATGTTTATGTTTACTGTTGCACTCTTTCAAAAACTAACATCACTTCCATAAACCATTACTTCTGCACTTCATACCTACATAAAAAATGAGACGGATTCACTCCCGAGACTTTAGCTATTTTGCCCTGAGGCATCTTTTCTAAAAATCACAGAAGTTTTATTCTGTTGGCATGGCACGGCAACTGCACTGATAGCCTTTCAATTACTTGCAGTTGGCTTCTGTTTTAATTTACAGCGCAATGTTCTAGGGACAACTTTTTGTATTTTTGTCTATGCCTATAATCGTTTCCCAAATAGAATTTCGACATTCCGCAAGAATTCTGGGTGCCCGAATTTCATATCGTGGACAGCTGCAGAGGTGCTCTTTACCGAAAAAGAAGAAAAAGGGATTGTCAACGCAAATATAAAAGAATCAACTGAGACAGCTGATGACGCAAGCTCAGCCAGCGAACATACTCTCAGGTAAGTCAATGAAAGTTGCCTACTCTACTCAGCCATAACGGCCTGATCGAATCAATCGCGAACTCGTTTGGAAATAATTTGAAATGCTAACGTAAAGGCGGAAGAGGAAGCATTGTGTTTTAAGCGACAAGTTAATCAATCATCAGAATTTTTTGAGGCCTTAGTAAAATGTCTAGGTTGCTGAATTACACTTATGTGTTTGCTTTCGCACTAAGACCCATTAGAAGTCGTTAGATTGTTATCAGATAAGTATTGGACCATGGCCAAATTGCAGCGACAACCCCACGTCGAAGCCAGGTTCATTCTGAATATGTTGGGGAAAAGTAGATTACACATTCACCGTAGGAGGCATTCAGCTGCAAACCACTGCCTGTGCTCAATCTGTTAGGATGTTTTACTGTCAGGCATGTAGATAATGGGACGATCAACAAACTACGCTTCTGCGAATTCATCGGCTACTCTTTCAATGGCTATCTCGTACATGCGTGGCTGGACTACTACGGTGCCTGACGGGTGCATTGACTAGGTGCTCTAACGTTTTCAACTGAACGGCTGGACTTCGGCTTCCAGTTGTTGTGGTTACCGCTTGGAATCCGTCGCCTGCAACTGAAGAAATGTCTCCACCTGGGAGCCTTGCAGTCACCGGCAAACCACTGCCTGTGCTCAACCTGCTACACATTTGTCTCGCAGGCAAATACATGTCGGGACGATAAAAAACTACGATTCTTCGAATTCGATGGCTGCTCTTTCAACGGCTATCTCGTAAGTGCGTGGCTGGACTACTACGGCGTATGATGGGTGCAGAGACTACTGCTCTGACGGTTTAAAATGGCCTACCTTGGCTTCAGATTCGAGTTGGTCTGGTGATGGCTTGGAGTCCATCGCCTGCTACTTATGACCTGCCAACACCTGTGAGCCTTGCAGTGAGTGGCAGACCGTTGCTTGTGCGGAATTTCTTACACTTTCGTTGGGCAGGTGAGTTAGCCGAGTAACTTGTTTTATCTTTTTTTATTTTACCTTTGGCGCTGACTGACTATCAATGACAACTGCTGTGACACTTGCGAGTCTACGTTTCTACCTGATAGAAAATATTTGACCTCTGCTACATACACGGATGGATACCATTTGGGAAAGAGCTGTTTTAATATAACTGATGTGTAAAGCGAAGCGTGCGGCTCGAGAATGTGAGACATGCAAAACGCTAAAAGGAAACTGGGAATGGCCACTTTCAACTTAAGTGACGTTTTTTCTGTGATGTTTCCCGCAGTTCATAAAAATAGATGTTTTCATGAATACTGCGGATGCTCTAACCATGAGGTTTGGAGAGCCGTTGACGGTGAGTTATGCTTATGGAAATTCGGCTGAGTCTGTAGGTTAAGTTCATAAGCTTGCTGAACACCACTACAGTAAATGCGACTGTGTACGTTTTGCAGTCACACCTAATTAACCTCCAAATTTAAACTGCAACCAAAAGTGCAAGCAATTTTCAATATTCTGGGAGGACATACTGGACAACGGTAGGCCATAAGTCCTTCTATGAACGAGTATGAACAATACAGCAGGATTTCCAACTGTGAAATTCATGTGTGAGGGGGCGCCTTTGAAAACCAGGAGTCGGAGCAACAGAAGTGAAGATAACAAAGCGCCCGGGATGGTGTCGGAAAAAAAATGCATTCCTCGAAGGAGGGGGGAAGAAAAAAAGCTGAAGTGAATTCGCATGTTCGATGAAGGAAGAACCGGCTCATCTGCGAGTCCTCTTCTGGTCGTGAACGTCCAGAATACCTCAATGCCAAGCCACGTCATCCTTCTGTCCTGAAAGGCGCACGCCCCTTTTACAGTGACTGAAGTCAGCTCTCTTTTGGGAGCAGGAATCAGCGTCTGCAAGCAGCTTGGGTGTCGCAAGAAACGATATGTTCAAGAGTTACCGCCTGGACGCCAACACCCATGGTACCTCCGCATTGAGCCACAGCTCCTTCATGATCTGCGAGATTGGCAAGGCCCCGAGCGTCCACAATGTAGATGTCCTCGCTGAGCAAAGAGCGCGCAAGGGACAGCGCTGCGTCATCACTTGAATGGACCGCTCCATGGCTCCGAAGCCGTCGACTCCACAAATGAGCGTGAACTGTTTGAGGGAAGGACTTCTTTGTAGGACAGACACTCTTGGATTGATTCGGTTAATTTTCATTTATTTATTTTGTTAGGTGTTTGTCCCGCTATTATATCGTGTCTCTTGTCCATCACTAGACAGGCCTCGCGTCCTTTCGGCCTAACAAACCATACCCTCCTGATCATAAAACAACCCGCAAAACAAAAATGGCAGCCATGACAGGACTCTCTGCGTAATTTGCAGACAGCCATGTCGGAATTGTTGGTGGTTGAATCACAGGCCCAAGGCACCAGGTTGGACATAAAAAAATGTCTCGCGGCAGAAAAAGTGTTAGGCTCGCAGGGAGTGAGCTAAAGCCATAGGTCGAGAGAGACACAAATTCTGCAAGAGAGGAAACGGCGCATGCGAAGATGCCGAGCGTCAGAGACTCGGGATGTAGCGGGAAGTTTTAGACCACAAGCTACGACTCATGGAGACCGATGCTCACGTGCCCGCCGCTAAGAGCAGTAGTGACGAATGAGTGCGTGAGGTGAGTAGCTCAAATGTTATCAGCCCTCATTAGCTCATTCCTGGTTTCAATGACTCCATCAACCGCCTCGAGGCTTATATCAAGAGGTACTGGTCGGGGTTGGCCGAAAGAAAAGTGAGTAACCACAATTAGTTTGTGTCTGAATGGGGAAGCCCTTAGGGTAGCCGGCCGCACAACACAAGAGAATTCAGAAAACTACAAAAACATGAAAGGCGATATACTGCAAAGACTTCGGTGCACCATAGAAGGCTACAGATCGAAGTTTCGAGAATTGATGACAGAGAAAGGTGAAACAGGTCACCAATTTGCAGCTAGGCTCTCCAGATACTTTGACAGATGAATGGAGACATGCCGATTTGAAAAGACCTATGCGCGCCTGTGAGTTAAAATTATCACCGTATAGTTCATGACCAGGTTGCCTAAAACCCCGTTAGTGTTCTTAAAAAATTGATCGAATCTTGAAGAGACGGTGGTAGCTGCCGATAACTACCATGTGCAAAGGAGTCTTGGCTCTTGGTCAGCAGAGGATGCTGAGCACAGCCTGAATTCTGGTTACAGTGGCAAACGCCTTCCTAGGAAAAAAAATTTACCGCCAACCAGAAAAGGTACGTTTCCTGTGTGTCAAGCAGGGGCACAGATCTGTGGAATGTTGGATACGCATGAAAGGTCGTTTTAGGCATGATTAGATTGGGCATAGCGCTGGAAAGTGCTGTATGCAGAAAGATGAAAAACTACAGGCATTGTGCGTAGTACAGCCTCGTGTAGAAAGCCAGTATTTGGTCACTCTGGACACTGGAAAAAAACATTCAAATTGTAAGAGTGGTCAGTAAAATGTCTGACATGCCCCTGTAACCTGTGTGTTGGTAAAGCGAGGCTAGACGACAAGAGTATCAGTGTGCTGAGGGACATAGGTTGAATACCGTGATCGTCAGAAAAGACTTAGTGGCTGCCAAAAACTTTACCGGCAAGATTAGCCGTGTCCTCCTAGTCATTACCATCAAGTTTCATCCAGACGCGGACATCGCTGTCTTAACTCCTTTTTTTCGGGAAAACTCACAGCCAAGTGTATGCAGTATCCTCTCTATGACGTGGTCTTAGGAAATGTCGATGGTATTTTGATGTCAAGCTTGTGTTTGGTAATGGCGCTTCGTCCCCACACGACAAGGGAGCAGTCCCATTTAAAGAAAGAAGACAAAAAAATCACGCCATATCCACGGAATGAATCATGATAAGTGGGGCGAAGCTCGAGAGGGGGAGATCATCGGTAACCGTAACTCTCCCGTGAAAGTTCGCCCATTACATCATTAAGAAAGACGTAAAACTGTGTGCGTACATTGTACAAATCAACTTTTATTTTGTTATTTTATTTTATTCTTGTTCGTTGGTTGTTGTCGTTGTAGGGTTTGTGAGGCTGCAAGCAAGCGCTCGTATCGGCAGGCAAACCCCGATGCAGTGAAAGCTCGCGAGGCGGCTGCAAAACGCATCAAGCGAGCTCCAGCCCGAAGCTGCCGACGCGCGGTTTAACCGCAACTTTCTATACGAGATGCTTCGACGTCTCTTTCGCGCACTGCGGGATCCTGTCGGCGAGCGCGCGCTGCCGCCGCCCTGCGCGCCCTCCGCTCCGCAGCCTTGTCAACAACCACCTCCTGCATCCAGTGACTCGTTGCGAAAGAGAAGCGCGTCAACAGCGATTGCCTTTTATAGTGTCTTTCACGTGCGAGTGACGTCATCATGACGTCACTCACACCAGCGCCACCTGCGAGTGAGTCATCGAACTAGGCGGTCACGTAGCGCCACCTGCGAGCGAGTCATCGAACTAGGCGGTCATGTAGCGCCACCTGCGAGTGAGTCATCGAACTAGGCGGTCACGTACCACGAGACACAAGGGATGGTCAGACCCACGGCTTTAGGAGCTTCGCCCCTAAAAGCACTGAAGGACGATGTCCCTCAACCTTTCATATTTATGTGAGGAATGTGTAAACCAGAGGGTGTTAAACCTTATCTGGTGAAATCGATCAAAAAACAACCAAGAAATAGGATTGAAAATTCATTTGACGTCACCTGAAAGCAGTTAATCGCGCTACCTGGACCAGAGGCAAGACCTTTTGAAAACACGCAAAGATTTCTGCGGGGTACACAGAGTACCTTTCTGGGAAAGGCTTTGCCAGTTGGTGTTGCCTAAGTCACACCGAGAACACCCGAACCTGTTCGGACGGGGATGTTTGTTGGCGGGCAGTAAAGGTACCCGAAAGACTGAATCCAGAGTTAAGACAGAATATTGCAGGCGATACGTGCACGCTGACGTGAAAAGTTTCCTCAACTGGCGTGTACGTGGCTCAGCACTCTGCTCTTGTTTTTGGTTCGCTGAGCGCCGTTTCACAAAAAAACCAATAACTGACATAGCACCATTTTTTGCACTGTCGGTATCTTTTTCGCCGTAAGTTACAATGATTCTAGGGCTGATTTCCTTCTCTTAAAATTATCAATTAGGTGTTTTAAGTCTTAGGCTAGTAACGAAGATGCGGACTACTTCCGCTGCCTTCAACGAGGGCATTGAACGGTCTCGACTTTGAGGGTCTATTTGCGACACACGCTTTAAATCTTTGAGCGAGGTTGCTAACTGGGTGTATTTTATTTTCGGTTACTGTGTTTTGTTGGTACAGCCTGTCGCGGAGCCCATTTTTGTAATGCGGGTTGTTTCAGGATGAGAAGGTTATCGTTTGTTAGACGGAAAGGACGTGACAGAGGTTTGGCGACGGACTAACAAAAAACTAACAAAATATGTAAAGGAACATTACTAATAAAGCCAAAAATATGTGTCCTACAAAGACATCATTCCCTCAAAACAGTTCGCGATCACTTGTGGAGTGGGTGGCTTTAGGGATCTGAAGCGCTGTGCTTACCGTTGGCGCTGTCTTTTCAAGTGATGATATGGCGGTGTTCGACGTGCGCTCATTGATCAGGTTGCGGACTCTCAGAGCCCTGCGAGTGTCGAAGATCATGACGGAGTGGTCGCTCAAGGCGGGGAAACCGTGGGCATTGGCGCCCAGCCGGTAACTCCCGAACACCTCATTTCTTGTGATACCAAAGCGGCTTGCAGATGCAGCTCCCTGCTCCGAGGAACAAGCTGGCCAGGCAATGTAATAGGCCGTGAGTATTTCGGAACAGGAGGAAAACGTGCCTCGGCCTTGAGGTCACCTGAACGTTCGAGACCAGCATAGAGCTCACCGATTACCCTACTCTTTCTGCCTCCGACATGCAATCTCGCTTCCGCTTCGCTACTTCTTCCTCCTTCATCTTCCCGCCGTTCTCTTTTCTTTCTGACCCCAGCACGAGCGCTTCGCCATCTTCACTTTGGTCGTTCCGGCTGTTGGCTCTTAAACGCGGCTCCCTACGCCATGGATATCCTTACGATTCTTACTGATATAGTGTCTTCTGTTGATAGATGTTGCTAGTGGGTTTCCAATTGCAGACTTGACTCCCGACAACGTTAATGCCGTGCACCGATTTTCCAGACGTGATGACCGTGTCGTGCCCATCCTTGTCCAGATTCGAAGTGCCTCCCCTAAGCATAAATGTTTGAGAGCTAAAAATATCCCGTTGCGTTGCAGTAGGAGGGCTTCTTTTCTCGTCTCCACTTCTACAAATATTTGACCCGCATGATCCAGTACTTGTATCGGTTGGCCTGTGCGCGAAAAAAGGAGCGCTGCACTAACTGCGCGTTGACAAGAAATTGCAAAGTGCTAGCGAAGACATTGGAGGCAGCGCCAGTTGTTCGGTTCAAGAGGCTATCGGATCTTGCCGGAATCGATTAGGTATAAAGCAACCTGACGCTGCAAACGTGTTCTTTCTTTGCGAAAGGAAATGATCTTTTTCAGTAAAAACTGGCAAATCTTTCCGACTATCACACGTCTATATCCGTAGTTTTCACAACCATTGGGATTAATTTGTGTCTCTTACCTCTCCATATTGTTCCTTTTTGGAAGTTTTGTCCTTACGGAAATAAATGTGCCTTCATTTCTCCCACAGCAGTATAACATGCCCGATTTCCGGTTGTACTCTCACACACTAAGTATACGCAGAGAAGGGGATGGGCAGTATTTATAAAAGATAACTCGTCGGTATCGGAATGCAGTTTTGCGTGTTTAACGCTTAAGCGGTTCCGCTACGTTTAAATACTCCCTAGTTATCTGTGGTTTTAGATGGGTTTACCGCCTGCCGTTTTGTTTGTTTTTAGATAAGCTTGATCTTGTGGTAGCGTCCACTGCTCGTGAAGAGCACGTATTTATGGTTGGGGATAATAACGTAATATTCCTTGACCCAAACACCGCTCTTGTAGGCGATCACCTTGATACTTTCTTTACATATGAGCTACAATACACTATTTAAACTAAACCACACATAGAAATGCTTTCGGTCTCTTAGTCTTATCATGTATAGACCACGTAAACGCTCAGGTTTACAGTTCTAGCGTTAATGTAACAAATGTTGAGACTCAACGGGCGGATCATTACTTTGTCTGTACTTCATTACAAAGGGGGCTGCCGCAGCACCTACTGCTAGTGCCAGGATACAAGTCTTATTAATAGATTTAAATGTGTTTGATAAACTAAGCGAACAACATGATTGTCAAAACATCATTTTAACCACATCCCCTAGCAAAATTTACTCTGACTGCGTTGCGGTGTTTACCCGTTTAGGCACATGCTTACACACGTTGTAATTATCCGGCAACATAACTTCCGCAATAGTTCGATAACTCATGAAACACTGGCAGCAATATAAGAAAATGGCGCACTTTGGTCAAATTCAAAACAAACTCATAACATCTGTATTCAGGCAATCCAGAAATCGAGTAAATGCTACGATCGGCCTGGATAAACGGAAACACTTCAGAGGGAGATTTTAGGAGCCACGTTCAGACAGCAGAAAAACCAAGTCGTTGCTGAAATGCCTGATAGATAACAGTTAACCGAATGGTAATAGTCTCTATATCCATCCACTTTCCTCATGCGGGCAAGCGTCCACGTAAAACTTTAATGAGTATTTTTGGGGATTTACTGGTAGCGTAAGAAAAAAATCAGTCATGCTTCCACCACAAATGTATCCTCGATTAAACTTATCTTCCATTTTTTTCTAAATATAAACTCAGAACAAATATTTATATCCTAAAAACCAAAAACTCACTGGGCATATAGAGCACTTTTATCAATAATACGTGCAGAAATTTCACCTCCACTAGGCAAGTTTTCTAAACCATACTCAATGCTCTACTTTGGCAGTGGCGTCATTCCCAATATTAGAAAAACAATTGAAGTATATGCCGCGAACCATGTATTGGGTTTATTTATTTATGTTTCGCTTTTACCGGCCGGCGGCACGGGTCTGTGGTATCGGTGTTCCAGAGGAAGCGTGTGTTCTATTCTTCCTTTCTATTCCGCATGTGTGATCTCTTCTCATAGTGAGAGCGTTCCCAACTACAGTGGACAGCCTAGAATAGTCTTCTTTGTTCTGGAATTTATCGATGGTTCGAGAAACAGTCGCGCCTAAAGAAAAAAGCCTGCAGAGCAGACGCCGCAGCGTTCCGTTCGACTCTCGACGCCCGACTACGCACGTGACTTTCTTGACTCCTGCTTCACCGCCTGTGTATTCTTTGAGTTGTTAGGGGAGCACAAGTTCCCTCCAATAAACTTATTTTCTTTTAAGAAAACTGCGTCGTCTTTGGTTTTGTGACATCTGGTTGAGGTGCTGGGTACGCACCCTCCATGCTCTCTACAACGTCTGGAAGCTGCCAAGCCAGTCGCACAAGAGCCAGCATCCGCCTTCAAGGTTTACCACGCGAGCTCGGTCTACTACTGGAGAAAGCGAAGAAGACGTCGCATGGTCAACCAAGCCCATACTCCCGTCCATCTGCATCCACCTCGGGAGCCCCCATCATTTCTAGGATCCCCTGGTGAAGACCCCGAAGAGTGGCTCGAGAACCTGGAGCGCATCCGAAGTTTCAACCGACGGGTTGATGAAGAAACTCTGAGGCAAGTGTTTTTCTACCTCAGAGACTCGGCTCAAGTCTGGTTTGAAAATGACGAGAACTCGCTAACATCATAAAGCATGTTTAAAGCGGAATTTTTGAAAACATTCACAACTGTCCTACGGAAAGAACGAGCTGAGGTGTTATTGCAGATGCGAATCGAAGACCCTAACGAAGGCGTTGTTATGCTCGTCGAGGAGATGAAGATGCTGTTCTAACGAGCTGATGAAGTTGAGCAACCTTTCGGTTTTAATGCGCCAAACACAAGGTAAGAAGATATCAACCTAGGTTAAACATGCGGTGTTTTCTATGAATAAACGTTTGTTCCGTTTCCAAGTGTCCTCGTCTAGTTATTGGCACTGTTGCTAGTCCCAGGCACCTCTGAATATCTCAAAGGAATCTGCGAGTGGTTTCTTTATAGCACACAAATTATCGTCTACGAGAGGACAAGGGCGTTTGTACATAAAAAGTACGGGCTCTAGATTCAGGGTGCGATTAGCATACAGAAAAATTTTGTGGCAGGGCAGAGTCTCGGGTTAAGTAACACCGAGACAGACACAGAAAAATTTTGTGGCAGGGCAGAGTCTCGGGTTAAGTAACACCGAGTAGCGCGCATGGGGGGTTGATCTCTCGCGAATGCGTGAGATGAAAGAGCAGCAGAGCACGAGGCTGCTGGAATGCGACTCGACCAGGAAGAGCACCTGATGCTCAGACAAAGGTTGGCCGAAGTTTGTAGCGTAGACTATGTCGTTCCACTTCTACTGATGCGCCATCCGTGGAAGGTGAAGATTTCAACCTGAATCCGCATCACTTCATTCCTATTCTCAATGAATGTCGCAAAAACCTGGATATCTACCTCAAGTGTTTTGAATAAGTTGCTACCGTAGACATTGTGGTGTTTAAAAATCGATTGTGTTACTAATACTAATACAAATATAATAATCAATCAATAAATTATTCATGTTTATTTACGTGCCCATGAACAGCCAAAGGTCTGAGTGCTGGCGCACGGATAGGTACATAATAAGAAAATACAAGAAGCATAATGCAAGAAACAAACAAGCGACACGGCACACACAAATAGAAGTAGTGAAAATGGCATAAGTAATACACTGGCGGCGCCTGGATACAGGTCAAAAAAAAAAAAACAAGGTACCTTTGTGGCTCTGCTTGCTGTAAAGAACCCAAGACAAGATGAGCAACAAATTTTGACAGTAAAACGACAAAAACAATGACAAGAGTATAGGAACAAATTATAAGAGGAACAAATAACACAAAACAGTCTCAAAAATAGACCACTCTCACTCGGAACATTGCTGGTGCTAGTCGGGACAAGGACGATAATGTACAACCACAAAAAAGCGCACTTCATTTGTGCGCTTTAGTTGTGTATGCAAATCCTCGTCATTGTCCCGCATAGCGCCAGCGATGTTCCGAGTAATAAACCAACTAGCCCCACTTCAAGCTCTGGCACCTATCAGTGGGTAAACAGAACAGCGGAAAAACTAATTCCAGCAATGGAGAAAAAGAAATGAACGACACCGACATCATAGATATTTACATACTCTATTCAAAAGCGCAGTACGGTAAATTTTAAGGAAAATTGAAAGATGGAAATGCGTTCAAAGAAGCCGTTGTTAGAATTCTATATTCTGCGCACAGGAGAATGATTGGATTTGCGCGCAGTGATCAAGAACGGGCGATGCGACCTGGTTATCCTTTGTGTAACACTAAGCTCTAAACAATTAGGCATGTCTGCCCAAGAAAGTTCACCATGAACAATTTTGTGAAGGAATGTAAGATTTGCTTGCATACGTCTGCAGTTCAAGGAAGGGATGGTACGAGCTGTGGGCTAGTCAGCATCGGGAACCGGACTGCGAATGTGATGGCTTTGCTTAATAATGGATAAAACCACTTCTGCATAGGTTCTATTTAATCACTACTAGATTTGGATATGCCGTTGCAGGCAACAGAAGCACATTTTAACTGAGGGATACATATTGTATTAGATAGCATTCGAAATGGATCGGGAGAAAGGAATTCCAACACTGGTTAGAGCTTAGCCTAATATGAGATAAAAAAGAGAGGGTACTGCCGAAAAGCTCTCTCAAGGCTGTAGGAAAACAGTAGACGATGGGTTTTCCGGCTGTACGTGATGACCGTTGTTTTAGCAGGGTTCAAAATCTGACAGCTTTTTTCTGCACCAGCCCCATATTTCTGACACATGACAAGAGAGGGCACGGCGGTCCTGAACACTGCTAATGTACCTTAATGGTTTTACATCATCAGCATAGAGAAGAAATGAAGATTTTGTTAGGACTTTTGACACATCGTTGATAAATGATGATGATGATGATGATGATGATGATGGTTGGATGTTTATGGCGCAAGGCCAACTAGGGCAAAGAGCGGCAAAACAATAGTCATATATGAGGGGTGAAACCTTAAACACTACGAACAGTCAGCAAAAACAAAAGTAAAATCACAAAACGACAATGAGCATGGCTGGTGTATAGGGCCAGGGAGTGATCACGCGTGGTATGAAATGAGGTCTAAAAATTGAACTTCTTCTAAATATTTAAAAACGTACTTGATAGAAAACATGGGATCATCAGAGAGGAAAAACGCTGGGTGTGGTGGGACGTGTAGTCTGTATAGCTGTGGGAAGTGTTTGCGTCGCGTTGTGTGAAGTGCCTTGCATGTGATTAGTATGTGCACCACGGATAGGGCATCTCCGCACCTGCTGCACTGGGGTCTAGAAGATCCCGTCAGCAGATACGAGAGCGTCGCATGGGTGTGCCCTATCCGCAGCCTACCCAAGGCGACTTCCGTGTGTCTGTTGCGTGAGTCAGCTGTGTACCGTCCCAAGTGTGGCTTTATTACGTGTAGTTTGTTGTCTGTCTGTTCATCCCAGTGTGTTTGCCATGTTCTCCGCAGGTGTTGTCTGATGTGTGGCTTGAGGTCTGTGTAGGGTACGGTTGTTATGTCTACAGTGTTCCTGAGTGCAGCAGCAGCAGCCCTCTCGTCTGCCAACTCATTCCCAGCGATCCCAGCATGTCCTGAACCCAGCAGAGGAGCAGCTGATGCTTCTTTGCATACACAGACATGATAGTGTTAAATACAAGAATAACTATGTGGTTTTGGGGGGTGTATGCGATGACAGTGCGCGAACAACACTCAAGGAATCTGTGTAGATGATAGACTTTGGAATTTAATTTTCAAGTATGTGCCGTACAATCAGCAAAATCCCATACGCCTCTGCTGAAAAAATTGTCGTGTGGACGCTCATGGTTCTGGCTGCACAGAAATTCGGACCATGAGCAGCGCAGGAGACCATAGTGGAGGTTTTAGACGCGTCACTGTAAAATTCTGCAAGTGGGTATTTAAACTGCAGAGACAGAAAGTGCTGCAGTATTGCAGCCTGCGGTACCCGATTTTTGTCAAGTTTCATAAAAGAAAGGTCGCACGACACAGGACGAACTTGCCAAGGCGGTAAACTGTTTGAAAAGGATGACCTGTACACATCTAAAAACAAAGCACTGAGATCCGAGGCTCGCTCTTTCACTCTAAGTGAAAAGGGCAGAGGAACGGATGGGCGACTTACAAAGAGCAGAGATGTGGATGTGTCGTTAAAGACAGGATAAAAGGATGATTATTCAGCGATGAAATTTTAAAAGCATAAAGCAAGTCCATGTATGTTCGTTGGTTCTCAAGGCTCCACTTATTACACTCAACATAAAGACTCTCAGCAGGGCTAGTGCGAAAAGCACCCGACGAAAGACGAAGGCCCAGGTGTAGAACTGGGTCAAGAATTCGCAAGGCTGTCTTAGTCGCCGACCCATACACCACACTGCCATAGTCCAAACGAGACCCAACCAAAGCAGTATACAAGCGAAGCAGGAGTTCTTTGTCGGAACCATAGGATTGGTGGGAGAGAACCTTAAGTATATTCATTGTTTTGAGACATTTATTTTAAGTTCCTTGATGTTGGGAATGAACGTGAGTTTGTGATCAAACACCACACCTAAGAACTTGTGCTCCTTGTTCACAGGAAGCGACATGCCATTAAGAGTAATGTCTGGGTCCGGATGGACCCCGCGCTTCCTGGAGAACACAACGCAGGAGCTTTTTGCAGGATTCAATTTAAACCCATTCTTGTCTGCCCAGCCGGCAAGCTTCTTGACGCCGAGCTGGACTTGACGTTCGCAGATGGACATATTACATGATTTAAAAGATATCTGTACGTCATCTACATACATGGAGTAAGAAATTGTAGGCGGCAGTGCCTTCCCAAGGGAGTTCATTTTTACTATGAAGAGAGTGCAGCTTAGAACTCCGCCTTGCGGCACGCCATTTTCTTGCACGTGTACCTTTGACAGTGCAGAACCAACTCTGACGCGAAAGGTTCTCTCAGACAAATAGCTAGCAAGGGTGTTAAACATATTACCAGAAACACCGAATGACTTCAGGTCAGTAAGGATCCCATAACGCCAAGCGGTGTCATAGGCCTTTTCTAGGTCAAAAAACACAGTTAAACAGAACTGTTTATGAATGAAGGCATCCTTAATATATGACTCTAGTGCCACAAGTTGATCATTCGTGGATCGCCCCGCCCTGAAGCCTGCCTGGCAGCTCTCGAGAAGGCCGTTATACTCAAAAAAGTACACGAGCCTCCGGTTTATCATCTTCTCGAGAAGCTTACACAGGCAGCTGGTCAGGGCAATGGGTCGATAGCTAGCGGGAGAAGAAGGGTCCTTCCTTCTTTCAAGAATGCTACAACTATGGCATCCCTCCAAGACTTTGGAATGTGCCCCGAAAGCCATATCTTGTTGAAAAGGTGAAGAAGTGTTACAAGAGTGTCTGTGTGTAAGTTCTGTATCATTGTATATGTAATGTTGTCTGGGCCTGGAGCTGAGGGTTTACACGTGCTCAGAGCACCCCTCAGCTCATGAAGCGTGAACTCGGAGTTATAAGAGGTGACTGACCTGTCATTGTCATGTAAAGGTTTCTTTTCGGCCACGAGGTTGTGTTTCATGAAGGTGTTTGTGTAGTGTGCTGAACTAGAAACGTGTTGAAAGTGTTGTGCGAGTGTGTCAGCCTGGTCTTCGAGTGTGTCCCCTGTTGTACTGACCAGAGGCAGGCTGTGTGTTTGATGTCCCTTGAGTTTGCGTATTCGTGTCCATACTTTCCGTGTGTCTGTGTAGGAGTTAATTGATGTTATGAATGTACGCCAACTCTCTCGTTTTGCCTCACGGCGCACACGTTTTCCTAACGCCTTGCCCGTTTGAACAAGAGGAGGTTACTCGACGTGGGGTACCGGCGAAGGATACCCCACGCCTTGTTCTGGGCCTCTCGCGCCCGCCTACAGTCCTCATTCCACCACGGCCTCCGCTGGTTGCGCGGGGCAACAGAGGCGTGGGAAATGGACTTTTCGGCGGCGTCGAAGGATGTGCGCCGTGAGGAGTTGGGTAGCTTCTTCAACGTGTAGGTGTCCTATGGATGTGTGGTGTAGTTTGGATGTCTCTGTAAATGGTTCCAGTTAGCTCGTGCTTCATTGAACCTATTATGGGAAGATGGACTGCTCGGGCCTTTACCTATATACGTTAATGAAGTGGGGAAATGGTCACTGCCATATGGGTCCGTGCCCACACCCCACTCGAAGAGGAAAGAGAACTGCGGAGCCAATAGCCAAGTCAAGACATGAGTATGTGTTGTGACCTATGTTATGGTATGTAGGCTGTTTATTGTTGAAAAGGCATGCTCCAGAGGACGTAAGAAACCTCTTTATCAGGCGACCTCGGGCATCCGTACGAGAAGAGGCCCAAAGAAAATTGTGAGCATTAAGGTCGCCTGTTACAATGTATGGTTCGGGCAGCTGGTCAACCAGCGCCTCGAAGTCAGAACTCAAAAGTGTAACATCAGGAGGAATGTATATGGAGCATACCGTTATCAACCTATTAAATATTATTAAGCGTATTGCTACAGCCTCAAGGATAGTGTTCAAGGTGACAGGGTGGCATGCTAAGGATTTCCGGACGATTATGGCCACACCGCCAGAAGAGTGTGTGCAGCCATCCCTGTCTTTCCTGTATACCAGGTAACTATTTAAGAAATTTGATTGTTTAGAATTCAAATGTGTTTCCTGAACACACATTACACTTGGCTGATTGGTATGCAGAATCTCATACACGTCGTCAAGATTATTCAGAAGGCCTCTGCAGTTCCATTGAACAATATTTTCTCTTCCCATTATTTAGTGTGAGAGCTACTGGAGTGTGTATGTTTATGTGTCGTCTTTCGGGGCTGTGACTCTTGGATTGGGCTTTTTGGGCGGCCTATCTGTAGGCTTGGACGTCGGAGGCCGCTCCTTGCGATGCGTTGCAGGCAAGAACGGCACGACGTCCATCTCGTCGTCCGATGTCCTGGGTGTGCCCGTGGAACCGGGCCCCCCGGACTTGGCCCCCCTTCAGGTGCCCTTCGTTTGACCCGCCACCGCCGGTGGTGTCGGAGGCACCAGAAGTGGCACGGGCGGTGCGGTGGCGGTGGGAGCCGGTGCGGGGCTCGTGGTGTCCATGGCACACTCCAACGCACTGGACGATGGGGAGGCACGGACGGGAGCGGCACCGGCCCCGACAGAAGAGGTTGCCACCACAACCACTGCTGCCTGAGCAAGCGGCGTGGTGGCGGGTTGGGCTACCAGAGGCAACCCAGGGGGGGGTGGGGGCGGGACCAAGTCCGACTCTCGGTACTGGGTCCCCGCCGAAACAAGACGCCGCTCCGCCCCCCGGCGAGCTGCGTCGGCGTACCTGCCCAGAGGGAAGGAGGCGAACCTCTTCCGTGCCTCTGGGAAGGTGATGTTTCGTTGACTTTCAAGGCAATGATCTGTTTTTCTTCTTTGAACTTTCACAGCTCCTAGAATAGGCAGCGTGTGGTCCCTGGCAGTTGGCACAGGTGAAGTTCTCGGATTTACAATTTTCAGTTTGATGATCATGTGCTGCACATTTTACGCACGTCAATTTACCCCGACAAGACGTTGTGTCGTGCCCAAACCGCTGACACTTGAAACAGCGGCGCGGGTTCGGCACGTAGGGTCGGATTGGACATCTCAAGAAGCCTGCGTTGACCGACTCAGGAAGGTTAGAGCGGTCAAGTGTCAAGATTATGTGCTTGGTTGGAATTATTTCATCATTTCGGCGTATGGTGATTCGCCTCACTGCTGTCACGCCCTGCTCTCGGAGGCCCTCGAGCAGGTCTGCTTCAGTCTCATTCATTAGATCCCGATCAGAGATCACGCCCTGGCAGCTATTGAGGCTGCGATGGGGCGTGATCTTGATGTCAACATCTACCATGTGCGTTTGCTTGAGGAGGTTAGAGGATTGTTGCTTGCTTTCTACTTCTATCAAAACTTCTCCCGTTGTGAGTTTCTTAGCCTTATACGACTTTCCGATAAGGCTTTCAAGAAACTTAGAGATTAGAAACACAGATTGGGAAGTGATGGGCTTTGTCTTGTCAACAGATTCCATGATCAAAACCGCGAGAAATTATCAGGCTTTGGGGGAGAGATCGATTGCAAAAGGAGGAAAAGAAACTTCGGTGCGGCCCCTTTTCGGGGGCCGATCACTCTGGGGGGGGGGTTTAGAAAATGCCATATGATAAATTGAAAAGCAGGGAGACGGGGGTACTTTCTCCTTTGACCTTACCCTGGTAGTCAAAGAGGTCCCGGAGCTTGACCAAGGCTCCGACGGCCACCGTTCGTGGTTTCTAACCCTCCACCTATAAACACATTGCCACGGTTGGATCCAGCGTATGTTTGGGGGCTCGGGGTCCGCGGTATCGCCAGTACCGTCACCAAGATTGCTCAAGGTGCCCCGTGCGGGGACATCGTTGATAAAGATAGAAAACAACTGTGAACCCAGCACGGAACCTTGAGGTACACAACTTGTTGCAGTGTAAATACCAGAATTTTTGTTGTTTACATCTGCGTACAATTACCGGTCAAGGAGATAGTTGGACAACACGGCAACAAGGGCTGCGTCTACACCAGACGCAGAAAGCTTGTCAATAAATAGTTGAACGTTAACTACATCAAAGGCCTTACTGAGGTAAAAATAAATTACCTCGAACTGGCCGTTTTCGCAAACTGCAGCCTGAGCCTGTGTCATACAGCTAGCAAGAATAGTAACCATTGATGGACGAGAGAAAATAGCGTGCTGATTAGGTATCAGAACTTTCTTGACGCAGGCTGCTAGAACTTTGTGCAGAGCTGACTCAAAGAGTTTTAAGGCAACGCAAAGGAGTGAAAGGGGTGATAGTTAGTAAATGTTGACTTATCACCAGATTTGAATATAGAAAAAATTCGAGCGATGATTTATGTACTAGGAAATTTTCCGAAAAGTGTTATAAATGGAAGTTAAAACAGGCACAGAAATATTAAAATAGGCCTTCATGAGGGCTGCAGAATTCCATCTGCAACACAGGAAAATGACGTTTTGACCCGTTTAAGGCTATCATTGACAAGTTTTTTATGAATATCGGTGTAATAAAATTAAACACATCAGTGAAGGACAGGCGTTCGTCGTTAGCATCAGGCAGTTGAAAGACAGAGTGAAAGTACTGATCAAAGCTGGTGGCAACATTCTCAACGTGTTCACAATCGAAATTAAGCATGCTTTTGTGTTCTTCAAACGCCTTAGAACGGCCGCCTACATACCTCCTGAAGTCAGCAGGTTTCTGAGACGCAGCAGCCTTGAAGGACTCTATGTGAAGCTTGTGGTCACGCCGGTATAGGCTTTTATAAAGTGAGCGATACCGACTAAACTGCGCTTTCCACTTGTGAAGACCAGAATACTTTGCCTTTTTGTGGGCGCTGTTCCTAAATATAGACGAACTTCGAAGTTTTTAGAGAACCAGTGGACAAATTTTGAATAAGCAGGCTTATAAAGAGAGATGTGCTTTTCTATGCCAGTCCTGACAATTCCGGTAAAACGTCAAACATGGTCGTCAACATGACTGACATTAAAAACGCTTGACTATTTAGCGGATGAATTTAAGTGTACAGGCCATCATAATCTCACGTTGGAATGCATATAGCGGGATTTCACAATCGTACAAACAGCCATCGCTATGCTGGGCAGTGACCGAGACAGAGACAAGAAGAAGGAGGTTGAACTGGTCGGGTTGCACAAGAGAAGTATCAGAGGCACACGTTTTTTATGTATGTGAAGCACACACCTAGAACTTAACACAATAGGTTTCTACACGGCAAAACTGCTGCATAGAGGGGAACGAATAAAAATGTATTAACATGCTGCATTTCTACGCTGCCAAATGGTTTTAGGGCTCAAAATAAGAGTGTTCCATCGAATACCTGTGGTGTTGAAGTCCCCAAGTATAATTAGCATATGGTTGGTGTGTGCATTTGAGACACTTTCTAAGATGAGAACGTTCGAATGAATTCAGAAGGTAATACATGCGGGCATAAATAGAATGCACCAATGAGCAGCTTCCCGCCCATCGTGAGGCCTACTTTAAGCCAGACTGACTCCTCTAGGGTCTCGAGGTCAGCACGCAGCGTGCACTGCACTGAGTAATCAACGGCGATGAGAACACCACCACCCTTTTTCTTAGTTCCAGTTAACTTTCTGCCTTTCCTAAAGATTTCATAGTTACAAGGGAAATAGTCCGAGGACGAGATATCATTGGAAAACCAGGTTTCCCTAATAACAATACCACAAAATTTAGAGCATACAATATTTCTTATAAATTCATAAAGCTTTTTTCGTAAACCTCGAGTGTTTTGACAGTAGATGTAAAGGCTATCATACTTAATGATCTTTTTCAGTTAATTCACGGCTGTGCCGCATAGCTTTGTGGAACCTGCTTAGAACGGCTTGACGAGGCAGCCGGCCGGCTACCTAAACATGTCGCCCATGCTACTAAAGCACACATAGTCAACAGCTATGCAAAAAGAATAGGAGTCATACTTGGTCCTAAGGCGTTTGCATGACAATGGCGTAACTTGCACAGTTGCCAGGTGGACCAACATTTGATAAGATGTGGTGAGATCCGAGAGTTTAGAAACAAAGAGAGTTTAGAAAGCAAGTCAGACGCTTTAGACGCACCCACGCGTGGAGGGCTCGGTTTCGTCTGCAAGTTCATGGGCGGATTTACGAGCTCCACAAGGGGCGGCTGTGACGAATGACGGAATAATAATAATCATAATATAATATAATAATCAATCAATCAAACTTTATTTTCGGATCCGAGGAACAACCCTAGGGTCTTGGTACTGGTACACCATATACAAATCATACATAAAAACAAAAATAAAATCGAGACAACACAACACACAAAACCGTATGCATGAAAGAAACAATAAAGCAAAGATAGTTGCAGTAATCTCAGAAAGCAAAACAGCAAAAAAAAAAGAAAAAAAGAAGCATGAGACCTAGCGTTGCAAGCCATGACACTCGGACAGCGAAATGTTTAAGGCACGTAAAAAACAGGAAATACTCACTGAACATGACAGAGATAAGTTATACGCATAAAACGAAGGTATTATAACAAAATGTTCGGAAGTTTCAACTTTGAAAGAAGTTCAGCATTACAAGCACTGGCACTCAAACCTACAGAATTTCAAGCAACGCAAAACCGGGAAATGTGAAAAACAAACAAACAAGACCATGATTTGCCTAAAATAAATACAGCACATAAATTTGCAATGACATAAAGGCACTTAAGCTACAAAAGTTTTAAAGTCGTTTGAGAACAAAGAAAAAGAGCTCTGAAATACATCAAGACAATCAGAATATTCATTATATGCACATTGTATTCTGCAGATGGACGAGTGTCTTCTACTTAAAGCATCTGTTCTAAAAGTTCGAAATGTTCGGAAAAGTTTGTTCGGCAAGTTGACATTGATAAGTGTACTCAAGTCGTCACACAAAATATCCCCATGAAGAAGTTTATAAAGAAAGATAATATCAGCTCGCATTCGTCGACACCGAAGGGAAGGAAGACTTTTCAGAAAAGGCACACTGCCGTTAGCGTCTTCTTGCACATGACGGAAACGGTGCTTAAAGATAAAGAGGAACTTATTTTGAACTCTTTCGATACGGTCACTATTTAACTTGCAAGTTCCATTCTAAACAACAGAGCCGCATTCGAGAACAGGTAAGCAGAGAGCCGAATACAACTTTAAAAAAGGAAGACGACCTTAAAACTCTATAGAATACCTGCAAACAGCACCCAGACATCGAAGAGAGCGACGGGTAATTTGTGTAACGTGGCAAGAGAAAGTCAGAGAAGAGTCAAATAGTACTCCCAAGTCTCGAATTTCAGTCACCCTCGGCAATGCAGTGCTTGCCATTTTATAAGAGTGTTGCAGCTATTGAGTTTTTCTACTATAGGAGACAACTTTTGTTTATGAGGGGTTCAAAATTAGGTCGTTTTTGGTGTACCAACAATGGAATGACGCAATATAAGCCTGAAGATAATTACAGTCATGAATATTACGCACTTCTCTAAAGATATTTTCATATCATCAGCATACAACAATAAATAAGAATTTTGAATTACAGAAGCAACATTGTTAATGAAACTGGAGAAAAGAAGGGGTCCCAGAACAAGGCCCTGGGGTACACCACTGGTTGCTTTGTACCTAAATGATGTTTGACCATTAACACTTACATAACAATATCGCTCCTGGAGATAGCAACGTATAAGACCCACTAAAGAAGCGTGAACATCTAATAGAATGAGCTTGGCAAGCAATAACGAGTGGTTGACTACATCAAAGGCCTTGCTCATGTCACAGTAGACCACTTCAAGCTCTCTTCTACCAACGACTGCTGGGACAGCCTGCTCCATGAAGCATGCGAAGTTTGTGGAAGTTGAGCGACCATGCATGAAGCCATGTTGATTAGGAATGAGGACGTGTTTAAGTGAGAAAGACAAGACCGTATGAAGAGATAACTCGAATATTTTAGAGGCAGAACAAAGAAGCGACACTGGCCTATAGTTCATGGGGTCGGTTTTTGGGCCTGACTTGAAAACAGGGAATAAACGACAGAATATTTATGAGCGAGGGTACGTGCCAGACCGGAGACAGTTATTAAATATTGAGGTGAACACAGGAACAAATATATTCGCATACGTTTTTAAAATTGCAGCAGGAATACCATCTGGCCCAGAAGAAAACGAGGGCTTTAGCCGCTTGATGCTGGTCCGCACGATGTTCTCATCCAATTGGAAACAAGCGGAGTTACCGTCCTGGTGACAAGAGACGCTACCGTCATCACTATCACCGCTAAGCCCAAACAAAAAAGAAAACTGACGAGCAAAGAAGTCGGCCGCATCTGCAACTTCACCGCCATTGGAATCCTGTAGACGAATAGATTCTTTCGTTGTACTAGGTCTAGAATGAATGTACTTCCAGAAGGCTCCCGGCTGATGAGTCGCTTTAGCTCCAACTGACACCAGGTACAAAGCATGATCACGCTTGTGCAATATTTTGCATAGGGCACGTAGGCGCCGGAACTCCTGAGCGAACTGATTCGCACCAGAGCGCCTCATCTTTCTGTGCGCACGTTCTTTGAGTTTCAGGGCATCCCGCAATTTAGAAGACAACCAGTGTGGGAACTTGAACTTCTTTGGTAAATATTGCGGGATGTATTTCTTCATACCCAAAAGCACAATCTCAGTAAAACGGTCAACTTGTTTATTGACGTCAGAGTGGTCAATGACTGTTGACCAAGGGGCAGCAGAAAAGTAGCCATACAGCCCAACGTAATCTCCCCGGGCGAAAGCGTAGCGAGGGTGCGCATTGCTTGAAATTACAGAACGGTGGAGCATTGTAGGAAGGCAACAGGAAATAGAAAGAGGAGGATGATATTTGTCGGGTATTACTAAAGCACAATCAGAGCGCGACACATTAACGCCATCGAAGTTTGAATAATAATAATAATAATCAATCAATCAATCCATCAACCTTTATTTTCGGTGCCCAGGAACAACCCTAGGGTCTTGGTACTGGTACACCATATACAAGCATTCATAAAAACAAACTAAAATCAAGACAACAAAGAAACAATAAAGTAAAAATAGTCACAGATATCTCAGAAAGCAGAACAGCAAAAAAGGAAGCCTAGTGTAAAAGCATGACACCCGGCCAGCAAAACGTTGAAGGCACGTGCAAAATTGAAAATACACAAGCAAATACTCAATGAACATGACGGAGATAGATTATACACATAAAACAAAGGTTTTGTAACAAAAGGTTAGGAAGTTTCAAACTGGAAAAACGAAGTTCAGCGTTACGAGCACTGACACTTAAACCGACAGAAATTCAAGCAACACAAAATCAGGAAAAGCGAAAAACAAACGAGCAAGATGATGATTTGCATAAAATAAATACGGAACAGAACTACGGCACATAAATGACACAAAGACACTTAAGCTACAACAGTTTTCAATTCATTAGAGAACAAAGACAAATAGCTCTGGAATATATCAAGACGATCGAAATATTCATTATATGCAAATTGTATTCTGCAGATGGACGAGCATCGTCTACTTAAAGCATCTGTTCTGAAAGTTCGAAATCTTCGGAAAAGTTTGTTCGGAAAGTTGACACTGATAAGTTCAACCAAGTCAATACACAAAATATCACCATGAAAAAGTTTATAAAGAAAGATAATGTCAGCTCTCATTCGTCGACACCAAAGGGAAGGAATACTTTTGAGACAAGACATGCTGCCGTTTGGGTCTTGTACATGACGGAAACGGTGCCTAAAGATAGAAAGGAACTTATTTTGAACCCTTTCTATGCGGTCACTATTGGACTTGCGGTCCAATGAGGTCACTATTGCGGTCCAATGGGTCACTATTGGATTTGCAAGTTCCATTCCAAACAACAGAACCGTATTCGAGAAGAGGTAAGCACATAGCCGAATTCAACTTTAAGAAAGGAAGAGGACTTTTAAACTCTCTAGAATACCTGCAAACAGCACCCAGAAATCGAAGAGAGCGTCTGGTAATTTGTATAACGTGGGAAGATAGTCAGAGAAGAATCAAATAGTACTCCCAAGTCCCGAATTTCGGTCACCCTCGGCAGTGCAGGGCTTGCTATTTTATAGGAGTATTGCAGCTGTTGAGTTTTCCTACTATGGGAAACAACTTTCGTTTTTGAGGGGTTCAAAATTAAGTAGTTTTTGGTGCACCAACAATAGAATGACACGATATCAGCCTGGAGAGAATTACAGTTCTGAACTATACGCACTTCTCTGAAGATTTGTATATCATCAGCATACAACAAAAAAGAAGAATTTTTAATGGCACAAGCAACATCGTTAATGAAAATGGAAAAAAGAAGGGGGCCCAGAAGGGAGCCCTGGGGTACACCACTGGTTGCTTTGTACCTAAATGATGTTTGACCGTTAACACTTACATAGCAATATCGCTCCTGTTGATAGAAACGTATAAGATCCACTAAAGAAGCAGTGAGGCGTATCCTGATTCGTCAAGATAACAACGAAATCCCAACAAAAAAACGTAATAGTGACTTTCGACCATTCCAAACTTCCTGAATCAGTAAATTCAGGTTTCACTCACTGCCCCGTCAGGCCATACATCCGCAACCTGCACCGGTATTTTGATGCCAGCGGTTTTGGCAAGGCTCTACTGCCTGCCGTGGTCGAATAAAGTGCGCGAAGTGTGCACAAGATGATATACCTTCAGACAACTGTCCCTCACAAACTCTCATCATTTCAAAGTGACAAGGACCCCACGCTGCATGCTCCGAAATGTGCGAAACATTTTAGCTTGAAAAAAAAGATAACATAATGGTCACGGAGAACATCACATTTCCGGAGGCGCAAAAGTGGTTCGCCTGTTTCCCCTTAAACAAGTACGTTGACGCAGCTTGTTGGGGGGCGGGGTGGCGTCTGGTATCCACAGGGACGCAGTCCAGAAAGTCTGACGTGGTCCCGCCCCGCCCCCCGCTGGGTTGCCTCACGAGCCAAACCCGTCACCATACCGCTTGGTGAGGCAGCAGCGGTTGTCGTGCAAACCCCTTCTTTTGGGACCGGTGCCACTCAGGCTCTACCTCCCCGTCTTACAGTGCGTTGGAGGGTGCCTATGGGATGGACACTACGGTCTCAGCACCGGCTCCTAATGCAACCGCACCACCCGTGCAACTTATGGTGCCCCTGACGCCCTCGGCTTTAGCGGCTCAAACGAAGCCGGGCCAAGTCTACGACGCCCGGTCCGTCGGCCACCCCTATGACATCCGACGAGGAGATGGATTTCGCGCTGTTTCTGCCTGCAACGCAGCTCAAGGTGTCGCCTCCAATGTCCCAAACAAACAGAAAGACCAAAAATACCTGAACAACAGCCCCGAAAAAGGACAAATGAACACACACACACACACTCCTTTGATTCCTAAATGGAAATAATGGGAACAGAATACATCATTCAATGGAAATGCAGAGGCATACTTAAAAATGTTGATGTGTATGTGATGCTGCATGCCAATCCACCTAGTGGCATGTGTCTCCAAGAAACGCACCTCAATTCCAATCAAACAGATTTCTAAATAGGTACAAGGTATTCAGAAAGGACAGGGTTGGCTGCACACACTCTTTGGGTGTTGTGCATTCCTCCTGATCTTGCACTTCGGAGCTCTGAATTTGAGGCGATGGTTGACCAGCTGCCCGAACCATACAGCCTCACAGGCGACACTAATGCGCACAACTCTCTTTGGGGCTCCTCCAGAACGGATGCCCGAAGTTGCCTGATAGAGAGATTCCTAACATCCTCGGGAGCGTGCCTCTTCAACAACAAAAAAAACAGCCTACATACTATAACTTAGGACACAAATCATACTCACATCTTGACTTGGCTATTGCTTCCGCAGTTCTTTTCCATGTCTTGAGTGGGGTATTGGCACGGACCCATATGGTAGTGACCAATTCCCCACTTTACCAACGTATATAGGTAGAGGCCCAAGCAGTCCACTTTCCTATAAGAAATTTATTGCAGCAAAAGGAAACTGGAGCACATTCGCAGAAACATCTAAACTATACCACACACACATAAAACACCTAGATGTGGAGGAAGACGCCCAACGCATCACGGTGCACATCCTCGACGCTGCCGAAAAGTTCATTCTCCATGCCTCCAGTTCATCCCGCAACCCAAGGAGGCCCTGGTGGAACGAGGATTGTAGGCGGGCACGAGAGGCCCAAAACAAAGCGTGGGGTGTTCATCGCTTGCACCCCAAATGAGATAGTTTCATTTCTCTTAAACCGGTAAAGGCTTTTGGAAAGCGAGTGGGTCGTGTGGAGAAAGAACAGTTGGCGCACTTTCTTCCATTCGATCATTTCATACACAGACAGTAGGAAGAAATGGTCACAAATACGAAAACTTAACGGACTACAGACACACACCCTGCCCCTTTTCAGCACTTCAGGGGAAACACTTAAATTAAAGACCAGGCCAACGCACTCGCACAACGCTTCCAACATGTGTCCAGTTCAGCGCACCACACCAACATTTTTATAAACACAAGACTTCTTGTGAGAAGTCCTTACGAGATAGTAATGAGTTGACTTCATCTTATAACACCCTCTTCTCACTTCATGAGGTTAATATAGCACTCCGTACATGTAAACCTTCAGCTACAGGTGAAGACAACAGTACATACACAATGATACAACACACGCAGAGACACTTGAAACTCGCATTCACCTCCACAACAAAATATTTCTTTCAGGGCCCCATCCACGGTATTGGAGGGAGGCCATCATGCTGGCCTTTCTGAAAGAGGGGAAGGACCCTTCCTCTCTCTCAAGTTCCTGGTCGATCGCCCTGACAAGCTGCCTGCGTTAGCAGCTCGAGAATATGATCAATGGGAGACTCGTGTACTTCTTAGAGTACAAGGGCCTTCTCGACAGCTGCAATTCTGGCTTCAGCACCGGGAGATCCACCAAGGATCAACTCGTTGCGTTAAAATCGTATGTATATGATGCCTTCATTCATAATCTGTTTTGAATTACAGTCTTCTTCGATATTGAAAAGGCCCATGACTCGGCCTGGTGGTATGGCATCTTGAGTGACCTCAAATCATTTGGCATTTCAGGCAACACGCTAAACACCCTCGCTAGCTACATGTCGGGAAGAACCTTTCGAGTGAGGGTTGGCAGTTAACCTTCCAATGTATATGAGCAGGAAAATGGCGTTCTTCAAGGCGGCGTCTTGAGCTGTACACTATTCATTGTTAAGTTGAACTCGCTGCGGAAGGCATTGTCAGCAACCATTTTCCGTTCTGTATATGTAGATGACGTCCAAATATTATTTAAGTCTTGTAACTTCTCAATTTATGAATTCCAAGTCCAGCTTGGGGTGAACAAGCTTGCTGGCTAGGCGAAAACAAACGGTTTTAAACTGAACGCTGTAAAAAGTACTTTTGTTGGGTTCTCCCTGAAGCGCGGGATTCATGCGGACCGTGAAATCTTTAATAATGGCGTAGTAATCCCTGTCAGAGGGAAACAGAAGTTTTTGCACCTAATATTCGATACAAAAACTCCCATTTATCACTCACTTGAAGCAGTTAAAACCGAAATGCCTCAAAACAATAAACATTTTAAAAATCCTGTCACACCAATCCTACGGTGCTGCCAAGCAGCTCCTCACGCGCCTTTATATTGCAGCGGTAGTATCTCGCTTGGATTCGGCAGTGTCATGTATGGGTCGGCGACGAAAACGGCTCTAAATTTACTTGACCCGGTGTTGAATTTAGGCTTCGTCTTACGTCTCGCGCCTTTCGCACTAGCCTCGTTGAAAGCCTCTATACAGTTATCTCCCTTGCTATCAATATTAAAGGCATCATAATTTTCTCGTTTCAAATTTATCGCTCCCGCTACTTAAAAAACGGTAGCATCAAATGCTTTTACAGAACGAGGGCACACCTTGTAGTGGTCATTCAAACAAGTGGCCCTCCCACAGCAAGCGACGAGAGAGCCAAAAGTTGTGCCATCACTCGTTCCTTCACACCGTCATGCCGTTGATCGGAGGAGATGGTCCTTAAGCAATAGCCTGGTCAGTCCTACAAACCATTTGCCGCTGGACAAACTATTGCCATAAATGGCGCCTACTTTACAGATAAGAATCCTGGTGATAAGCTTTTTGAGAACACGGGCCTCTGGTTCTCGTTGATGGCAAAGTACATCCGTGCTAGCTTCCCAATTGCAGTGGCCAACATGACGAAGGCACATTTTAAGCGAAAGTGTTTTATGCCCCGCTACACAAACATTTTTCTGGCGTGATATCTGTCACAGAAGTGACGTCGTCACAAAAAGTTCCTTTAAAGTGGCGGCGCGCGGTTTCGATCTCGCGACTCTCTGGTCGCAACGGAAGGTATGTTGCCCTCTTCCCACTGGGCTACGAACCGCGACGTGAGGATATGCCACGAACGCGCCTTACTTCCTTCCCTATGACTCTATCAGTTGGTTTGCGCCATCTAGAAGAGGCGAAGTAGCGCATCACAACGCTAATGAGCACGACAGTTGGCGCCTCGATGCCGGCGCCTTAGTGTACGGGGGAAGCACGTGAATTTTGGCACCCTCCTTTTTTTGTTTCTTGCGTGTCTGTGTCAATTCACCTGGTGGGGTCAGGCTGGCGAACCCTTCGCACAAGAAGGCAATTCCTTTAACCTTGAACTGCTCGTGTGAACTGGACCTTTTCACCTTCGTGTTTTGCCGAGCGCTGTGAATGAGGGATCAATCACATTTTGCTCCTCTGTTTTCAAGCGGTGCGTAACCGTTGCTTGTACTGTACTGCAACACCTGCCGGAACCTGAGTTGGCTGTCGCTTTTTCCAATTGGGGAACGTGTTCTAGTTTCTATATCTTGATAAGGTTTCATGCCACATAAGTGACCAGTTCCAGAGGTTACCCACGCCATCACAGACAGGGCACTTCCGCATTCATGATTTCAGCACCACTGTGTGGGCATGACTTGTATAAACAGGCACACAAATGGTTCATCGCTGTACCACGCTTGATCAGCTATAGTGTGCCGACCTTCATCCTAAAATCTTCTCTTTCGATCGGGGTATGCAAGCCTTGTACGTTCTTATTCACCACTCAACCGCAATTGCACATCCAAAAATAGTTTTGGATGTGCAATTCATAAGTGTGCGTGTTCATAAGTGAACCTGACGTCCTTGGAACATTCTGAAAAACTCCTAAACCTCTTTCTAACGCGTTCAGTCCACCCTGACTTCTGTTCCCTTTCACGGAAAATAGGAAGTCAGGCACATTAACAAACCACTTTATAATTGGTGAAAGCATGCTTCAATACGCCAGCACGCATGCGCGAGACTTAGCTGGGTGACAATGGGTTGCACAAGACTGACTGTATATTGGTTTTCATATAATTTTATAACCAAATTTTATCCCTTATTTTTTGTTTTATCGTGTTGTGTGCCAATAGTGAGCTTTTCGGTTGAATTCTAGCAATCGTCCTGTCTGCTTCTTCCTTGGTGCGTGTGTTTTTTGCCGGTAATATGGTTTCAATTCAAACCCACCTATCGCAACCTAACGCCTTAACTGTAAACTGTAACTTTTTCTGATTGTATTGAACCTGACATTGCTATTAATTAGTGTGTTAATCTTTGTGGTACCTACGTTAACCTAGTCGCTATCACAAGCAGTTCGTCCGGACTGCCTTCCGTCGGCAACACAGTGACTTTGTTCCCCCGTGATGGGCCAGAGCGGTTCTTACCTCTCATTCCTCGACTGGCAATGCAAGAAGGATAATCAGGACGCTCAGCTCAGAGTTCAAGTGGCAGATCAGGTTCCGGCAGGTGTGCCTTCGAGTGCTTTAAGGAAGTCGTTCGACGTGCCCTGTGACCACAGAGGGCCTTCTACGTGCATGGGCCCAGAAGTAAACGAATGTGAGAGAATTTCTGTGGCGGACCAGTCTTCCTGCCTTCTCCACTTAAAAATAAAGTAAAATGAATGACTTTGTTCAGCTTAAGCAGGCCATGACCCTTGCGGAAAACGAACTACCATGTTTTGTTAAGGATGTTTTAGGAGGGGTCGTCATATTGTATTGAGACGAATGAAGGTGCGGCAGAACTTTTTGTGATTGTTAGGAATGTAGCACATGGAGCACAGCACGACAAAAAAGAGGGATGTGTTCCCCTTGTTTAGATTGCTTGTATTGGTGGAAAAAATTGCTCAAAAAGAAACCGTAAATGTCAAAAAAGATATCGAATACTTTTGAGATAATACTCTAGCTTTGCTTACAGCGGGTACCGAGGGTGGCTTGTAGTAATTTTTTCAGATTTTATTTCCATTGAAAGAGCAAGCCAGACAATTCGAAAAGCTTTAATGCTTTCAAGCGACGTAAGATTCGAGAAAAATTGAGGCGGATAAGTTGTGCGAACTAATTAACCTCATCCCCTGCAAAAAACCATTAAGACTACCAAGATGGCCAGTTATGTTATATTTTTGTAGTAAAAACGTTCACGAAGGCTCGCACTGAGCGCCATTCTACCTGAGATGGGGCATAGCAGGTGTTTTATCAAAAATTACTTGGAAGCATGTTATTATATGTCCGTGGAAGACCCGTTTTGTATCAGGAATTTGTTTGAGCTAGTAGAATTTTGAGCACAATCGGACGATGCTGGAGCTATCTTTGCGTGTTCCACAGATGTTGAAGATTTGTTCTATAATTCTCCTACAAAAAATGATTGACAGTGTGAGAAAATTCCTTCAAAAAACTCGACGAATCACATTTCAGGATGCTAGTGGGTTGTTTATAAAAAACGTGTGGTCCTTTTACATTTTACCGCGAATTCACCTTTATGTTTTTCAATTAGCAGTACTTTGTGCAAACAGATGCCGTGTGAAGTGCTCGGTGAAAGCCGCGCGATACCCAAAGCACGTGGCTGCTGGAAAACCACGGGCTTCGACTATCGTGTTTCAATTGCGAAACACTGTATATTGACTGCGCTGTGTATAGCTCCTTTGCGATGTGAGCGTTTTTTAGGCTACTCCGACAAAAGAATCGGAGTGCTTTGACTATACAATTTGTAAGGGATTTAAATACGTAAATGACTGCCTAGTTTTTTGGTGAAGGGGGACAGCAATAAGGGGAGCCTGGACGCGGTAGAAAGACTTCAAAAAATTTTGAAGTAGGGTTCAAAGGGCGTCGGGGCACCGACCAAGAGCCATTCAATGACAGCGTGCGCTCTTTGGATGTGCACTTGTGGTTGAGTGGTTAGCACATATAAAGGGCGTACATGCCTCACTCTAAAAACGCATTTTTGGATGCAGGTCGGCCCACTCAAAGCTGGCCAAGCGTGCTACAGCAATGCACTGTTTGCCCGGCTCTCTAGACGAGTCATGTCCGCACAGGTTTGCTGAAAGCACGGGGGAGGAAGTCACCGGTATCTTATATTTAGGGTTCCTTCGGTAGCTGGCCCTTCTGTGGCAGGAAGCCCTATCAAGACTGCCAAGCTGGGTACCAGTTCCCCTAACGCGAGGTGGCGCAGGCAAAGAAAGGTTGCGATGAATAGCAGTATGGCAGATACACCAGATTACGCGCCACTTTAGGAAGTTCAGAGAGAATTAGGCATCAATGTGCTTGCCACTCCACCTGTGAAGCTGAGTTTGATGTGCACTGCCGTGAACGAGAAAAAGCGTCCAGGGTGCTCAATAAGCACGCAACCAGGTTTCTTAACTGGAAACTACGCGTCATTTATAGCTTTTTTTTTTCTTGGGCAAGTAATGTGTACGACAAACGGGGCGGTGCATAAAAGACTGTCTAAAACAGCGGCGAGAAGCCATGTCTTGCTTGTGACGGGGCGCCGCTTGGCCGACCACTGCAAGTGGCCCCTGGTTTGGTCGCAGCGTTTGATGCCCAAAGTGGTTTAGGTAGCGCGAGTGATGGAGTGACACAACAAATTTGATGATGATGATGATCGTTGGATGTTTATGGCGCAAGGCCAACTGGGGCAAAGAGCGCCAAAACAGTAGTCGATGATAGGGGTGTAACCTTAAACACTAAGTAAAATCAGCAAAAACAAAAGTAAAATCACAACACGACAATGAGCATGGCTGGTGTATAGGGCCAGATTTCATGATGCGTGATAGGAAATGAGGTTTAAAACTTGACGTCGGACAAGTACTCAAACACCCGTTTTCACGGAAACAATGGCGTCATCACCTAGGAAAAACGATGGATGTAGGGGGAGATGTTGTCTGTAGAGTTCTCTGAAGTGTTTGTGTCGTGTTGTGTGAAGTGCCTTGCATGTGATTAGTAAGTGCACTACGGATAGGGCCTCTCCGCACCTGCCGCACTGGGGTCTAGGAGATCCCGTCAGCAGATACGAGTGCGTCGCATGGGTGTGCCCTATCCGTAGCCTTGCCAAGGCGACTTCTGTGTGTCTGTTGTGTGAGTCAGTTGTGTACCGTCCCAAGTGTGGCTTTATTACGTGTAGTTTGTTGTCTGTCTGTTCGTCCCAGTGTGTTTGCCATGTTCTGCGCAGGTGCTGTTTATGTGAGGCTTGAGGTCTGTATATGGTACGCTTGTTATGTCGACAGTGTTCCTGAGTGCAGCAGCACCGGCCCCTCTCGTCTGGCAACTCGTTCCCAGCGATCCCAGCGTGTCCTGGGACCCAGCAGAGGAGCAGCCGATGCTTCTCCGCCTACACCGACATGATAGTGTTGAATACAAGATTATGTGGTTTTTGGGGGGTTTACGCGATGATAATGCGCGAACAACACTCAAAGAATCTGTGTAGATGATAGAATTGGGAATTTGATTTTCAAGGATATGTCGTACAATCAGTAAAATTCCGTACGCCTCTGCTGAAAAAATTGTTGTGTGCACGCTCATGGTTCTGGCTGCATTGAAATTTGGACCATGAAGCCGCACGACACCATAGTGGAGGTTTTAGAAGCGTCACTGTAGAATTCAGCACGTGGGGTATTTGAACTGCAAAGAAAGAAAGTGCTGAAGTATTTGCAGCTCGCGGTACCTGATTTTTGTCAAGCTTTATAAAAGAAAGGTCACAGGACACAGGGGCGAACTTGCCAAGGCGGTAAAATGTTTAAAGAGGATGACCTGTACACGTCTAAAACGAAGCACTCAGATCCGAGGCTCGCTCTCTCGCTCGAAGTGAAAAAGGCGGAGTAATGGACTGGGCGATTTACAAACAGCACAGATGTGGATGTATCGTTAAGGACAGGATAAAAAGGGTGTTATTCTGAGATGAAATTTTAAAAGCATAAAGCAAGTCCATGTACGTTCGCTGGTTCTCAAGGCTCCACTTATTACATTCAACATATAGACTCTCGACAGGCTAGTGCGAAAAGCACCCGACGCAAGCCGTAGCCCCAAGTGTAGTACTGGGTCAAGCATTCGCAATGCTGTTTTACTCGCGACCCATATACCCACACTGCCATAGTCCAAACGAGACCCAACCAAAGCAGTATACAAGCGCAGCAGGATGTTCTTTATCGGAACCATAGGATTGGGTGTGAGAGACCTTAAGGATATTCATTGTTTAAGACATTTTTGTTTTAGTTGTTTCATATGAGAAATAAAGGAAAGTTTTTCATCAAGAATTATACCGAGGAACTTGTGTTCTTTTTTGACCGGAATCGAGACACCATTCAGTTTGATGTCTGGATCTGGCCTGATCCCACGCCTTTTGGAAAACACAACACAAGTGCTCTTGACTGGGTTCAGCCTTAAAACGGTTCTGATCTGCCCAGCCTGCTAGTTTTTTGACACCAAGCTGGACTTGGCGTTCGCAGATTGACATATTGCATGATTTAAAAGAAATTTGCACATCATCTACATATATTGTACTGGAAATGGTTCGTGGCAACGCCTTTCGAAGTGAGTTCATCTTGACAATGAACAATGTGCAGCTCAAAACGCCGCCTTGAGGCACACCGTTTTCCTGCAGGAAAACATTTGAAAGGGCAGTGCCAACTCTCACACGAAAGGTTCGCTCCGCAGGTAGCTACGAAGTGTATTAAACATATTTCCCGAGACACCGAAGGCTTTTAGGTCGCAAAGTATCCCGTATCGCCAAGCTGGTATCGTAGGCTTTTCTCGAGATCAAAAAAGACCGTAGCACAAAACTGTTTGTGGACAAAGGCATCCTTTATATACGACTCAAGGGCGACGAGTTGGTCGTTTGTGGATCGCCCCACCCTGAAGCCGGCCTGGCAGCTCTCGAAGAAGACCATTATATTCTAAGAAGTACACGAGTCTCCTGTTAATCATCTTCTCGAGAAGCTTGCACAGGCAGCTTGTGAGGGCGATGGGTCGGTAACTGGCGGGAGAAGACGGGTCCTTACCCTCCTTCAAGAACGCCACTACAATAGCCTCCCTCCAAGATTTCGGAATGTGCCCCGAAAGCCATATGTTGTTGTATAAGTGTAGGAGTGTTTCAAGAGTATCTGGGTGTAGGTGTTGTATCATTGTGTATGTAATCTGATCTGCGCCTGGAGCTGAAGGTTTACATGTGCTCAGGGCAGCCTTCAGCTCATAAAGAGTAAATTCAGAGTTGTAACCAGATTTTGACCTGTTATTATCATGTAAGACTTCTTTTCACAAGTGGTTTATGTCTCAGGAAAGTGTTTGTGTAGTGTGCAGAGCTGGAAACGTGTTGAAAGTGTTGTGCAAGTGTGTTAGCCTGGTCTCCAGTGTGTCCCCTGTTGTACTAACCAGGGGCAGGCTGTGTGTCTGTTGTCCTTTTAGTTTTCGTATTCGTGTCCAGACTTTGTTGTGTCTGTGTACGAGTTAATAGATGTAAGGAAGGTGCGCCAACTCTCTCGTTTTGCCTCACGGCGCACACGTTTTCCTAACGCCTTGGCCCGTTTGAACAAAATAAGGTTGCCCGACGTGGGGTACCGTCGAAGGATACCCCAGCGCCTTGTTCTGGGCCTCTCGCGCCCGCCTACAGTCCTCATTCCACCACGGCCTCCTCTGATTGCGCGGAGCACCAGAGGCGTGGGGAATGGACTTCTCAGCGGCGTCGAGGATGTGCGCCGTGAGGAATTGGGTAGCTTCTTCAACGTGTAGGTGTTCAATGGATGTGTGGTGTAGTTTAGATGTTTCTGTAAATGTGACTCCAGTTCGCTCTATCTTCATTGAACCTGTTATGGGAAGATGGACTGCTCGGGCCTTTACCTAAGTATGTTAATGTGGTTGGGAAGTGGTCCACTGCCATATGGGGTAGTGCCAACGTCCCATTCTAGAGATGGAAAGAGTACTGCAGAGCCAATCGCCAAATCGAGGTGTGAATAACTGTTGTGTCCTATATTATGGTATGTAGGCTTGTTTGTATTGAATAGACATGCTCCCGAAGATGTTAGATATTTTTCGATAAGGCGACCTTGGGCATCTGTACGAGCAGAGCCCCAAAGAGAGTTATGTGCGTTGAGGTCGCCTAAAAGAATGAAAGGTGTGGGTAGCTGATCCATAAGGCCCTCGAAATCCGAGCTCAAGAGCTGGAAATCAGGAGGGATGTAAACTGAGCATAGAGTTATTAGCCTATTGAAAATTATGGTACGAATGGCAACAGCCTCAAGGACGGTCTGTAACAGGATAGAATGACACGCCAAGGACTTTCGGGCAATGATGGCCACACCCCCGGAAGATGTACCACCACCAACCCTGTCCTTCCTAAATACCTGGTAACTATTCAAAAAGTTTGTATGTCTGGAATTAAGTGTGTTTCTTGTACACACATGACACTTGGCTGATTGGAATGCAGTAACTCATAACATCATCAAGATTTTTAAGAAGGCCTCTGCAGTTCCATTGTATGATATTTTCTCTTCCCATTATTGAAGTTTAGATCTACTGGAGTATGTGTGTGTTTACGTGTCGGCTTTCGGGGCTTGTACTCTTGGAAGGGGCTTTTTCATTTTGTCTACTGACCTGGACGCCGGAGCCCGTTCCTTCCGCTGTGGTGCATGCCGGAACGGCTCGACGTCTAGGTCGTCATCTGAGGGCAAGGGGGTGCCCAGCGGACTGGGCCCCCTAGACTTGGACTGGGCACCCTTTGCGGTGCCCTTCGTTTTGGCCGCGACCGCCGAGGGCGTCAGGAGCGCCCCGGGTGGCACAGGCGGTGCGGCGGAGGTGGGAACTGCTGCGGTTTCCTCCAGCTCCATCTCCTCCGGGCCCTCGCAGGCGCTTCGGGCCGGTGGGAGAGGAGGAAACAGTGGGTGCAGCAGCATCCCCACGAGACGTGGTTGCCACCACAGCCGCTGCTGGCTCAGCGAGCGGTGCGGAGGCGGGTTGGGCTGCCTGAGGCAACCCAGAGGGGGGCGGGGGCGGGACCAAGTCCGACTCGCGGTACTGGGTCCCCGCCGAAACAAGACGCCGCTCCGCCCCCCGGCGAGCTGCGTCGGCGTACCTCCCCAGGGGAAAGAGGCGAACCTCTTTCGCGCCTCGGGGAAGGAGATGTTCTCGGTTACTTTTACGTGAATTATCTTCTTCTCCTGGTGAAACTTCTCACAGCTGCGGGACCATGCCGCGTGCGGCCCCTGACAGTTGCGCAGGTGAAGGTGGTGGAGTCACAATTTTCAGTGGGGTGGTCGTGTGCGGCGCATTTTGCGCAGGTCTGTTTGCCGCGGCAAGAAGTCGTAGCGTGCCCGAACCGCTGGCACTTGTAGCAGCGGCGCGGGTTAGGTATGTACGGACGTACACCACACCTAATGAAACCAGCATTGATGTGCTCAGGAAGTTTTGAACTGCTGAATGTTAAGACTACGTGCTTTGTTGGTATTTCTACATTGTCGCGACGGATGGTGATTCTCCTGACAGCTGTTACGCCCTGATCCTTCAGGCCTTCCAGAAGGTCGGCCTCTGTTTCACTTAGCAGATCTGGCTGAGATATCACCCCCTGCGAGCTGTTGAGGCTGCGGTGGGGTGTGACAGTGATGTCCAGATCTGCCATGCGGGTTTGGGTCAGGAGATTTGTGGCTTGCTGCTGCGTCTTGACTTCAACCAACACTTCGCCTGTTCGTAGTTTTTTCGCTTCGAAAGATTTTGCCAATGATTCCTTCAAGGAACTTGGAGACGAGGAATACAGATTGGGAGGAGACGGGTTTTGGATTTGTCTATTGATTCGAGGACCAAAAAACGGGGATAGTTGTCATGTTTTGGAACGTTGATAGTTGTGGTAGGGGTGGGAAAGGAAACTTCGGTGCGGCCCCTTTTCGGGGGCCGATCACGTCTGGGGGGGGGGTTTCGAAATGCCATATGAATACATTGAAAAGCAGGGAGACTGGGGTACTTTCCTTCTTTGACCTTACCCTGGTAGCCGAAAGAGGTCCCGGAGCTCCCTGCCTGGTAGAACAGACAGGGAGCCCATCCGCCGGAGCTGACCTGGGCTCCGACGGCCAGCCGTTCGTGGTTTCTAACCCTTCCACCTATAAACAACATTGCCACGGTTGGATCCAGCGGTATGTTTGGGGGCTCGGGGTCCGCGGTATCGCCAGTACCGTCACCAAGATTGCTCAAGGTGCCCCGTGCGGGGGACACAACAAATTTGTGAGGCCATCCATAACCATGAAGAGGTAGATAACTGTATAAGCGGGCTCCTATCGCTCGTACGGATTAGGAGCCAGGTTGACTGCAAGCACGCATGCGCGAAACGTAACTGGCTGAGTGAAGCTTGTTTGTTTGTTTGTAATTGAACGTGTTTGTATTTGAACTTAGAGTTCAATTTTATCCTCGATTGTTAGCGTAAAGTGTCTTACATGTCCAAAGTAACCTTATCAGTTGAAGTCTAGCAGTCATCATGTTTGCGTTTTTCCTGGTACTTATCTGTTTCGCAGGTAATATGATTTTTATCTGCGCAAAAGCATCGCACACGTCATTAAAACGGTGTACAAAAAACACCATATCAAAATAAATTATTCTGCCGCAGGTGGCAAATCGGCATAACACGGGTTTTTTTCTGAAGATAGCAATAGTGTGAAATGTTGGCTGAGCGAGCCTTTTTTGGAAACGCATAAACAAATAGGATAAAAATCGCCGAGAATAAAATTGGCTTCTTAAGGAATTTGTATGAGGAAGATCAACGCCCCTTTTATTTAACGACAAAAATTTTTGAATCGCGTTGCTTTCTCTCTTCTACAAGAGGTATGTGAGTGTTTCAATTGATGTACTTGAAATAATTTTATTTAAAGTTCAAATAGGTCCGGTTACAAAACGCTGAATTCTTCTACCGTGCCTGAATGGCGCAGTTGGATAAAATTGGGCTTCTTAACGCATGAGACCCTGGTTTTATTCGGACGATGCAAATACTTTTTTGATAATATTCCCTTGGGGCACCTGTTTTCTGTAACTTGGCTTTCATGCAGGGTGATGGCAGCAGCGTCAGCGAAGCAATGGTAGGCGTAGGTTTTTAGAAACCCTAGTAGATGGAGCGCACAAAGAAATGGCTATAGTTCAGTTATAATAATGGGTAATTCGGTCAGCTGAATTTTCTCACATTATATAATGACTAATTTAACAGTTGTTATATACGTAATAAATTACCTGCAAATTCATTTGTCGAGCTGCGTACGAATACCGCCCTGGAGAAGTGTTACTTACCTCTGGTAAAAGAAGCGGCCTGTAATATTCATGTGTCTTGGTAGTGCAAGAGGCGCGAGTGTGGTGACTTGTGGCCTGTGTATATTAAATCGTACGTTTATTGGTTTTGCCGTTTTTTAATACATTATACATTACATAGGGAACATTATAACATATAAACTACGTTTACACTGTCGCAACAAACATCGCTTTTTTAAGAGAGCACTTCCACCCTGAACAGGTCGCGGTATGTGTGGCAGTCAAGTGTGCGGAAATTTATAAGCAAGGATGGGCGAAGACGCATGACAGCCAAAGGAATCGGAACCGCAGGTCTGGATGAAGATAACATGAAAACATAAATTACATATAGAAATATTTTATTTCCGATAATATTGTGACCGTGAACGCAAGACACGTTTTTCGCAGAATGTTTGGACGCCTCACAACCAACGTGATAAACGTGCGGATTTATAGAATAATGCAGTTGTGGGAACAAACTTGGATCAAGTACAAGTTAACCCCAAAAACACTAGAAGTAAAGGAGTAGAGGGCCCATTTATAAATCATCAGCATGCGTGTAATGGTGGCACTGGGGTAATGGTAAATAAAACATTCTCAAAAAATTCCCTCGCACTTCCCCGAGGAGGAGAGTGTGTAAGTGCGAATGCACGGTTGTTGATTGCGCGATTACGGTGGATATCGTGATCTTAATGAGTAGTCGAGAGATCACACACACGCACACAACTACAAAGAAAGATATTTCACTCGTTATTGCTAGTACCGTTGCCCGGTCCGCCATCATCGTTATAGAGATGCAGGACCAGCGACCGCTCTCGACTACGGCGCGCGCTCGACTAATACCCTCCCGCGCCACGCGGCCGCTACACGAGCGCCCTCACGCGTCGGAATGCGCAGCGCCCACTACGCGAGCGAGAGCTCTCCCGCCCGAGGTGGAGAGGAGGTGCCCAACACCCGCAGTCACTGAGCGGAGAGAGGAGGAGGAGAGTAGCGCGCGCCCATCTCCCCCCGTTGCTAGGGAAGACGAGGAGCGCGCGCACCCGCAGCTGTTGCTATGCGGACGACGGCGGCGGACTATTCAGGCTCGCTTAAGAAGTGTATTCGCACTTAAAAAATGACGGCACAACTCTTCAATTACTCTTTTTATAAACGTTTGTATGCAGAACTGGCCGAAAATTTTAATGCGCATCAATATAATCATGGTAACCATGCTCGCGTTTGACAAAGGTTTGGATACCCTATCAAATTATTCTTTCGCCCCTCTACGTCTTTTAGCAGGCCCCTGTTTCCGCGTACCAAAGATACAAAAGCCCGACAATGCTGGCCATACAATGGATTCGGCAACAGGAACGGAAACGAAACATATCTCACGTTTTGTCGATATTACAATAACCAAATTCTCACTTGTATAAAGATACCAATGAGGTCCTTGTCCGATCGTTTTGCTCAAGTTCGCAGAGGAACCCTTTTCGCCACCTTTACTTTTGAGTCAGATTTCGCTTTATTTCGTCGTACCGATGGCATACATTTTGTATTATATGCACAAGATGTGTCAGATATCAATAAACCTTCAAACAGCCGAACACATCCTGCCTGTGTGCACCTAATAATAAACCTCAATGATGAAAAATAGAATGGATATCACTACTTTCAAATGACAGATACGTCAGTGGTCACGGTCATTATTCCGAACCACCACGCTACTGTTAAGAGCTGATCTCAAAATGTCTTGCCAGTTCTTATCCTAAACTTCTGAGCTATGAACGGTTCATTAGTGACCTCTATGTAGTTTGGCTGCACGGCAGGAGCGCTGTGTGTCCTGACGGAAGATGATATTCCAGCGCTGTAATCAATATCCGTTTCCGATGGTTTTTCCTAATAACCTACACGTTTTGTGACATCAAAATAACGTGCATCCTGTTGAATTGGTTATTACAATTTACCGCAAGGTCACCGATAGGTGCCGGTACCCCCATTTTCCAGGTGGCACCATAACCATTGCAAAGCAAGTACCTTATGTTCAAGCCATTTGAATAAGAGTTTGTTCTTGACAATCCTCTCTTGCTTCCAACTGCTTGCAGCTTTGCGCAGTCATCGGGTAACAAGAACAACATTGCGAATTCATGGTCAACGCTTTAAGACACTAACGCTGTCAACCCTCATGGATATTCCAGAGAGACCCTGGAAAACTAGTCTCGTGGTTCACGGCTAACATTACGGGTATTTCAAGGAAATATTACCATATCATTACGCTCAGTGACAATTCCTAACAACTTTGTCTCCCAACAACGACTGTGTTACATACAGTGCAGGCTGAAAAACCACGACATATCTAACGTCCATCCACGCAGCAAGCACAAGACAGGAATAGAAATGAGGCTTCATAGCGCAGCCAGATAATGCCACAAGCGCTCGTCATAAGATAAGCTGGTGGCAGATTCTAGCGGGGAAAAACTGCGTGAGGCCGTGTTCGGTATTTCACTGCACAGCCATGGAATCAATACAAGCCGATGTTGTTTTAGATGCAAAGCATTTCTTATCCGTTAAACGCCCACAGGGAAGCTAATTCCCGCTTTCTTCAAATTCCTCTCTAGCCCGCTGGGTTGCATATTCCCTCAGAGTACTGTGGCGCCATCCAGCGTGATGCCTTCCTAACACGACCGGAAAAAATCGTTCTTTTATCTTCATTAAACTAGCTGCCGCTGCAAGTCTTGTGATGATATGCCGCAATTTTCTGTCAGTCTTGACTTGCGCACATTGAGCACCATAAGGGCTACGAGATAGGAAATACTAAGTAATCCACTACGGAAAAAGTGAGCAAATGCTATTGATATCTTAATTTGATATCCTAGCCAGCGTACTAGCGTGTTTTTGAGCCCACATTTTGCTTTTATGTACTATGAGTAAGGATTGAATCAAATCTACCACATGGGAACATATTTCCCTACGGGCTTTCAGCCCATTCCAATAATTTGCGCTACCTTCTTTTTTGTTTTGTATGGCTCGGCATCTAACGGCAGAAGAGGTTTACAGCCTTTTTTATTCCCTTCCTGACGATACAGACCAGTGCACAGATAGTGGAAGATTACGTTGATGAGGCATCATATATGTTTACCCATTCAAAAGAGCAGAAATCGATAGCATTGCAGACATGGCCAGCTTGTCAAACGCGAATGCGAGCAGGGACATGTTTTGAAGAACTTCAATGTAGTTATGACCGCTGGTACATACACTGCCTTTAGCACAAAAAAAATCATCCCGAAGTTTTGTTTACAGCCACGACCTTTATTGAAGCCTACCGCGTATTACACGTACACCCTTGATTTTTGACCCTTTGGCGCATTGTTTTGTGATAAAGTGAAAAGTCTTGTAGAGAAGTAAACCTTTCGCGAAGCAAGGAAACCTGTCGGCTGGGCTGCTTTGGTAAAATGAATTTGCGAACACTGGTCTAGGATATTGTCGTGGAGGAAGAACGGGTCTTTTTGAAAACAGCCGCCGCTTCTAATGTCCTTAATGTTGATTAAGCGCGTACGGGTTGTGCATACAAATTGCACCCATCCTGTTCGGGAAAACCAACCTTAGTCTTATGTTTACATGCCTACATTCACCACATTTTAATTCTTTTCGTCCTAGCGCCCCCCCCCCCCCACTCCCTCCTCCGCACCTACACGTTCGAATATCGATTAGATTTCTTTTTAAGTCATATTATTTTCGGTTTCCCCTGAAAATCCTGCAGGCATGGCAGAGTACATGGTCTCCAAAGCATCACCGCAGTGATACAGGAAAAAGAATTACATTCACCAGGAGCTCACGAAACCTCTGTAATGTGACACAAAAAGCCACCCAAAAAGGCGCTGAGAACACAATGGCCACTATCGTTTGTTGGCTACGCCCTTCCGCGCGTCCCGGTCATACCGATGGCGCCCCCACTCCAGGAATAGCTCTTTCTTCGCCTTCAGTCTCCCCATTGGGAATTAATTCTTCAAGTCGCGATCATCATGGACACCCCAGGCATACATTGCTTTCTCCCATTATAGGGAGCAAAAAAATTGAATAGGCTAGTGTGACGAGAGCGGCAACAGTCGGGTTCAAGTTTTCGAAAACCAGTTGACGCAATGGTGAACCACAAGTGACACCCCTCTCTCTCTACCAAGGGGGCCGGTAGCCGGGGGGGCTCAGCCTTCCCCTCCGCTAAGTAACGCCACCGTTAAGTGCGATCGTTGGTTGGTTAGTTTTAAGTAGAACCTACACCGAATGCAACGAATACGAGATTGATTGAGAAAATATTTAAAACGGAATGCACAAGTGCCTAATCTACCTCGTTTTTCTGTTTTTTTTTCGCGGATGTTTTGCTGTGGGGGGGGGGGGGCAGGATGGACTAAAAGAAGCAGCGTCTTGCACCCTTGGCTGAAGTGAAAAGTGAAAGCAAAGCGGTTTGTTAAAACACAAAGTAGTAGGGTTGTTCACATGAATGTTAAAATAAAAAAAAGGTTGAACGGATGCAAAATAACAACGTTAATTTTTACCATCTACTACAGAAGTTGTGTTTTACGTGGCAATGCTCCACCGGTGTTTAGTGTTCGTTTCCACACACGGTGGCGGAAGCACAAGTCTCGGATGTAAAATCATATCAAGTCAAGAAAAACAATATTAAATCTAAAATAATCAAAGAATGCCTGGGACATCCTGTGACTCAAAATGTCTGGACCAAGACGCCATACACCAAAATGTCCGTGCACAGAAATGTCCGCACCGAAGCGTCCTGCGTGTAAATGTCCGACAGCTAAATCTCCGGATCCCGTATTAGACATTCTTTCCCCGCCAGGGATCTATTCTATCGGCCAGACGCGCGTCCTAGCCTCCCCAGGCAAACGATGAAAGGTGAAAAGCATTCTCGCGGCTACGCTATTCACCCGTCGAACGCCGCGTAAGTTGAACCAGCATGAAAGCAAGCACAAGCTGCGGCCTGCTGCGTGGTTATTCTTCTGCCTTTGACCTTCGAGGAAGCACTTACGGCTGAAGGGCGGGAAGAGAAACGCAGTGGCGACTTGTGGATTTTTGTACTCGAGCCTTGGCACCAAAAACAGCCAAATCCTAGCGATGTAACGGCAGGAACGCCGTTCCTGCCGTTCCTTCAAATACGTATCGAGTTACCGTTACAGTTCCACCGACCCTTAATGGAACGGTGGCGTTCCTCCGTTCCTCCAAAAAGGAACTAGTTCCAAGAACGTCGTTCCTTGTAACGCCGTTCTGGACAACACTGGTTCGCCTCTGGGCGCCTGTGGCTTCGCGAAGTTTTCTATAAAGTAGGACACCCTTGAACGCCCTCAGGGAACAATATTCCCATAGCAGTATTTTTTGTTCCTTGCAACTGCAGGGGTTTTCTCGGTTTTAGTTGTGTTCACAGCATAATAAATAGTGTTTCTGGAAGAATTCACTAACTTATCTTCAATAGAAACCTTATGGGCATTTAAGGGTTATTTGACCCTTCATAGTCCGGCGTCCGCACATCTCCCCCTCTCTACACCACTTGTGCGTTAGCGCGCGCTCCTCCGCCTCTCCCCTATGCACACCAGCTGTCCAATCACGCACATGCCCGCTGCTCCTCCTCTCCACTCACTCTGATCTGCAAACAAACCCGCCCACGCTCCGCTCAGTTGCTTCTTCGCTACTGCGCCATCCGATGACTGCAAATGGACGCCAACCATTCCGTCAGCGAACTGGGCTGGCACACCTTCAACTAGCTCCAGCCAGCACACTCTCAGAACCGCGAGGCACCTCCGAAGACAAGGCTGCACAGAGAAGAGCTCACGACGCCGAACGTAAACAGTAGCGTTCAGCAGCGGATTCCTCGCTTTGAGAACGAGAAGGCGCTTTTGAAACACCAGAGGCGAGTAGCTGATCCAGATGGCGTTCGGCAACGTGACAACGCTTCCAAACGAAGGTCGAACAGCAGATTCCCCGCTGCGACAACGAGAAGCCACAAAACGTTCCCCACTACCTGATAAATAAAGACGACATGTATTACGCTGCTTCACGTGTCTTTATTCTAACGACCAATTACAACGCTACTAATCTACGGCTTTTCATCCCCTCAGGGTTCCCACGTTTGAAGATGGTGTAATTTTTTTGTCCATTAGTTGTCGCTGCCCCCTCTTTCGCCGCACTAGTTATGAAGCTTTGCAGTCCGCCTTGGGTTTTGTTGTGATATCATCTGGTTGCTCAATGGCGCTTATCACATTGGCCAGTTGCCCTGCCATATATTCTTGCTCTGTGCCTTCGTTTGAAAGCACTCGATTTATCACGTATGGTGGCAATCATTGACAAAAGCCCAGCTGCAGTTTTTCTGCATACGTGTTAGCCCAATATATCAACCAATAGATCAGCCTCAAAGCGCCCCCGTAAATATATTGCGACCTTAGTTGTAACAGTGCAAGGTAATTTATATGTTAGAGTGAACGTGAATTTTATGCACGTACCTTATAAGAACGTAAATTTGTACGTGAATTCTGTGAAAGAGATTTCAAAGTGATTGCCACTGAATAATCACAGGGCAAATGTCACTTCCGCACGCATCTTACTATTAGGACACGTGAATAGTACCCGCCATTGCTTAGATGATATAAAAGCAATAATCCTTATGAATGGTGACATGTGTCGCTTGATCTCACTGTAGGGTACTGTTGTTATTATGTCAACACCGTCTTGCAGGCCAGCACCGGCCGCGATTTCATCTGCAGTCTCATTACCAGAAACTCCAGCGTGGCCGGGAATCCAGTCCATTTCCAGGTTTGAGGTATACGCATATATAATAGCCTGAAAAGCAAGAATCATTACATAGTTTTTAGATTGCTTGCTAGACGCTAAAGTACGAAGAACACTAAGCGCGTCCATGTACCTAAAAGCTTTTGGTATTTGGTGTTGAATGATTTTATGTAAAATTAATAATATTGCGTTTGCTACGGCCATAAAAATACTGTTATGGACATACATCGTCTTACATTCGCGAAAGTCTCTCCATGCGCAGCACAAGACACAGCGGTGGCAGTTTCTGATGCATCGCTGTGAATTTCTGCACATCGGTGCTAGTGCTGTAAAAACAAAAAAAATGTTGCGGAATCGCAATCCTTGGTGGCCTGTTTTTATCGAGTTGCGTGAACTGCAGAGGGCATGACACAGGGTCAAGATTCCAAGAGGGAATAAAATACTGATAGGTGTAATATATTGTCACGAATAAAGGTAGGAAAGCGGTATTTACTGGGTTTAAAAGACCTACAGACGTACCGAAGCTGACGCACAACCAGAGGTGCCGTGGTAGCACCTTAGCCTCTTCTTCTCAGACCCAATGTTCAGAAAGGCACATACTATAACAAGTAGATTGTCCCAGGCAATCGGCATTACCCCTTCCCCTGAGAAAGCATCGTCCCTATGCAGCGTCCCGATTGATGGTCCCAGAGTCGTACGGCAAACACAGCAGTTCAAGATTCAGTCGAGCGGGTGTAGTACGGCTTCATTCGTGCTACGTGGACGACGTCGGATTATGACGTGGTGCGAGAAGAACGTACCGTGCCCTCAGGCAGAACTTTGTAGTTCACGTCGCTTGTCTGGCGCAGAACCTTGTAGGGTCCAAAGTAGCGGCGCATCAAGTTTTCAGAGTAACCATTCTGGCGAACAGGGCTCCAAACCCAGACGAGGTCTCCTGGTCGATATGTAACCTCCCTGTGACGTGCATTATACCTCGGGGCATCGTTTACTTGCTGATATCGAATGCGCTGGCGAGCCAGCTGCCGTGTGGCCTTTGCACGGTGTGCGATTTCTCGGCGTCTGTGGTGACGACAGAGCACTCGTCAGGTAAAAGCATGGAGCACTCGTCAGGTAAAAGCACCGGTTGGCAACAGGTATTGAAGAAAAACGTTTTATGTATATTGTATAACTTGTGATTCTCATTATAGGAAATGTACGATTTTTTGTATTTTTCTTGATTTACTTATTTTTTTCTCTGTATTGCTGGATCTTATTGCGAAGCACGCATATTTGATTTGAACATGTCTTTTACTGTGAACTCCTCTGTTGTGGACTCCAGAGGGTCAGGAGCCCTCGTCAGGCACTCAATGCCTTTAGCTCCTGCCCCTTCAGCAGGGGATTGTAACAACGTCTGCTAAAAAATAAAGTCTTCTTCTTATGTCTACTTCTTAGTCCAACATTGTCAGGACGTCTCGAGCATGCACCAAGCGAAACGGGGTAAACCGTGTTGATTTCTGCGCCGCCGTAATGTAGGCGAAGGTCACGTATGGTAGTATGGCATCCCAGTTTCTGTGGTCGACGTCAACGTACATAGAGAGCATATCAGCAATGGTCTTGTTTAGCCGCTCCGTTAGTCCGTTCGCCTGCGGGTGGTAGGCGGTTGTCCTCCGGTGGCTTGTGCAGCTGAGATAAAACACTTCTTTAGGATGTTGTGCTGTGAACGCAGCTCCCCTGTCCGTGATAACAACTGTCGGAGTACCGTGACGAAAGACGATGTTCTCGATAAAGAACTTGGCAACTTCTGTGGCCGTTCTTCGGGGAAGGGCCTTTGTTTCACAGTAACTCGTTAAGTAGTCCGTAGCGATGACGATCCATCTGTTGCCGGAGGATGACAAAGGAAAAGGCCCCAGAAGATCCATACCGATCTGCTGAAACGGTAATTTCGGAGGGTCAACCGGTTGGAGTAGACCGGGGGGCTTTTCGGGCGTAGTTTTCCGCCTCTGGCAGTCTCGGCAGATTTGTACGTACTGCTTGACATCAACCACAAGTCGGCTTCGGCGCGTGACAGAGTACGGCTCGCATGAGCGATAACCCGCTCTACCCCATCTTGCCACTGTTCAAGAACTGCACCTAACCCAATGTTGCTTGCGTCAGTTCAGTGTCAGCGTCCTCGTCAAAGTGGCCGAGCACAGGTGGAGTCTGCAACCGACTTTTCAGTTTGTCGAACGCTGCACACTCTTTTGGGCCCCAACTGAACTGTACATCGTTCTTTCTTAGGCGATTTAACGGCTCCGCTATATCGGAAAAGTTCTCCACAAAGCGACGATAGTACGCACAGAGGTGGAGAAAACGGCGTACGGCGTTTTTGTGGCTTGGCGTTGGGAAAGCGGCGACAGCAGCTGTCTTGTCGGGGTCAGGGCGGACGCCTTGGAAGCTGACGAGGTTACCAAAAACTTCCCCTTTTTGTACCCAAAATGGCACTTCTCTGGTTTCAACGACAGTTGGGCGGATCGGATGGCCTCAAGAACTACTTTCAGACGCACTAGGTGCTCTTCGAACGTTCTAGAAAACACTACCACGTCGTCCAAATATAAAAGGCACGTCTGCCACTTTAGTCCAGATAGAACAGTGTTCATCATCCACTGCAAAGTGGCGGGAGCGGAGCACAAACCAAACGGCAGGACCTTAAATTCGTAGAGGTCGTCCGGTGTAACGAAAGCTGTTTTTTCGAGGTCTCGTTCATCTAATTCAATTTGCCAATAGCCACTGCGCAAATCAATAGACGAGAAAAATCTAGCATGGCGCAACCGATCCAACGTGTCATCAATACGCGGCAAAGGATACACGTCTTTTTTCGCAACTTTGTTAGGATTCTGGTAGTCGACGCAAAAACGGAGAGCACCGTCTTTCTTCTCAACAACGACGACCGGGGATGCCCAAGGACTTGTCGGCGGCTGGATGAGGTCGTCTCGAAGCATTTCTTTCACTTGGCGACGAATAGCCTCGCGTTCTTTCGTTGAAACTCGGTAAGGGTGTTGGTGAATTGGTCGCTCGTGTTCGTCGGTGATCATGCGATGCTTGGCGATGGTTGTTTGTCGAACTTTAGACGTTACTTCAAAGCAGTCGCCAAACGAGTTGAGAACATCGCGAAGCTGTTGCTGTTGCGACATCGGCAGGTCAGGGTTTACGTCAATTTTGGCGACCTTCTCCGATTCTTTCTGCGTGGACAATACTCCTAGAACAAGATTCCTTTCTTCGTCGCTTACTGCCTCCAGGTATGCAACTGTTGTTCTGTGTGATAAATGCTGGTGTTCCGGACTGAAGTTCGTAAGCAGTATTTCTGTCCGTTGGTTGCTGATATCGACGAGGCCACAGGCTGCGCAGACCTGTCGGTCGAGCAGAAGGGAAACGTTTTGTTCGGTGATACCGCAACTGACAGGTGATTGCTCGCACTCAACAGTAACAAACATACTGCTTCGGGGAGGTAATGTAACAATCTCGTCGCAAATTCGACGCGCACGCCTGGAGAAGTCCCTCTCGTCGTTGACTGACAGAGGGTTCGAAAATGTAACCCAAAAGACCCCGCAAGTCGATCACGGCGCCATATTCGCGGAGAAAGTCCAAACCGAGTATAAGTTGTTTTGAGCACTCCCGCAGCACGGCAATACAGCCGGGGAAAGTTGAATCTTGAATTTGAATTCGGGCAGTGCACACAGCAGTCGGCACAACAAGGTGGCCACCAGCTGTGCGGATTGGCGGTCCACACCATGGCGTCGTTACTTTACGCAGCTTGGACGCGAGTGACCAGCTATTAACAGAATAGCCAGCGCCGGTATCGACGAGAGCTGTTACCGAGTGGTTCTCGACGAGGAGCGGGATGTTTCAGAAAGAAGTTCGTTCGCTTCAAAAAACGTTCGATTTTGGTGGTCGTCATGCGGATGTCGTTGCGTCGGTGGAGGTTCTTGAGCTTTATACGCAGCGGCCTCACCCCCGGAGGTCACTGTGTTTAGTTTCCCCGGTGTGGGCTCGAAGACCGGTTCCCGCCAGATCGAGGAGAGCCGGGACGGATCGGTGATGAGTACCTGCGAGGGGTAGGCGTTCGGGACTGATAAGTAGCAGGCGAAGTTGACGTCAGCTCGTGGGCGGAAAGGTACTCTTCGATTTGGCGGGGTCGTTCTCTGTAGCGCGGTCGAGGTGCGTTCGGCGACAACCCGCCAAGTCCTGGGTGGCGGTAAGGGCAGTGACTGAACACGTGGCCTTCTTCACCACAATGTTAGCACAGGGGCCGATTGTCTGATGTGCGCCACATGGTCGCTTTCCGTTCGAGACGTCTTTGTTCATACCATGTGGCCGGGTTCAACGTGCGTCCGAACGGCTGTGTCGCAGTTGGTAACTCCTGGGGCGGTGCCGAGGTCGGCGTGCGCCGCACATCCGTATAAGTGCGATGTTCCACTGTGGGAGCCAGCATAGGATACACATCCGTGTACGTTCGAACAGGGCTTGCAACATCGGCCGGTGACGCGGGTGCCATTGCTCGCCGAACTTCGTCTCGGACGACGTCGCTAAAGGCAGCGAAAGTGGGTCGACAGTCACCCTGCTGAAGAAGCCGCAGTTCCTCACACACGATGCTCCTCATCAGCTCCCGAACAGCGTGTTAATCATTGACCGCTGAAGCGCAGGCGGCCCGTACTGCATGTTGCGCTGCTGCAGGGCCCGCTTCATTGCGGTCGCTTCCCGAACGAAGTCAGCAACCGTTGTTGGCGGGCTCCGTACAAGGCCAGCGAATAGCTGTTCCTCCACACCCCGCATCAGGTGGCGAACCTTCTTTGCATCACTCATACCAGGGTCAGCTCAACGAAACAAGCGCGTCATGTCCTCGACGAACATAGAGACGCTCTCGTTTGGTTTTTGCGCCCTGGACTGTAGAGCAATTTCGGCCTTTTCCTTCCGCTCATTATTTTTGAAATCTTCGACAAATTGCCGCCAAAACTCCAACCAGCTCGTAAATGTAGGCGCATCGTTTTCGTACCACGTCTGTGCCGAATCTCTGAGAGTGAGCAGTAAACGCTTCTGAGCTTACGTGTGTCGTCCCACTCGTTGAACGCAGCGACCCGATCGAAATGATCGAGCCAGTCCTCGACGTCTTCGAAGATTTCGCCGTGAAACGGCCGCTGTGTGTGCGGCAAATGCACTACCAGCGGCGAGAAGGCTCCGCTGCACTGAGTGGTTTGGCAAGCCGTAGTGGTTGTCATGACGCGAGTATTCTTCACCAGCAGGCCAAATTCTGGTGGTAGAACTCGAATTCGGCGACTTGACTTGTGCACTGGTGTTGTCTCCAGGTGACACTCGCGTGGGTCGGTACACTTGCCTGGTTCAAACTGCATGGGATTACCCAGCACCTCTACCACAAATGTCACGAATAAAGGTAGGAAAGCAGTATTTACTGCGTTTAAAAGACCTACAGACGGCGCCGAAGCTGACGCACAACCAGTGCTGCCGTGGTAGCACCTTAGCCTTTTCTTCTTAGACCCAATGTTCAGAAAGGCACATACCCAAACAAGGAGATTGTCCCAGGCATGCGGCAATATACGTCTATAGAGGAGACATTGAGCTCAGAAGCTTCCTCTTTAACCTTAGTAAAAAAGGCAGAGAAATACAAGGATGATTTAAAAAGAATTCTTGTGAGGATGTATTATTAATTGGTGAAAAAATGGCGGCTCGTCTCGGCCATGATATTCGAGACATACAATTCCGTGTAAGTCCACTGGTGATACAGGGACCATTCATCGCACTCACCGTAGAAGCTCTTGACTCGGCCAGTGCGAAAAGTGCCACACGCAAGGCGAAGCCCCATATGAAGCAATGGGTCGAGAATGTTTATGGCTGTTTTTTTGGAGACCTACAAACGACTCCTTCGCAGTTCAATCGAGACCTCACCAGGATGGTAAGAATACGTAATAGGAGTTGCTTGTCACTTAAATAGGATTGATATCAGAGAGAGTGAAAGAGAGGGAGATGACTTTATTTGATGCCCGAGATGGGTTCTGAAGGGTAGACGACTTGGACGGTCTCCCTCCCTCATCCGTCAGCCAGGATTCCTTGGATCCTCGCGGCGGCTTCGGCCATCCGGGCTGCTGTAAGTTGTGCCTCCAGTGTGGAGCTGAGCAGAACAGCCTCCTTTTGTTCTGCAGTCTTAATTTTGTAGCTTCTAAGTGTATCTACATCGAATTTGCTATTATAGCCATTCGTAATTTTTGGAGCTTATGGCAGGACCATATCATGTGGTGTAGGTCGGCTCTGCTGTGGCATAAAGTGCAGAAGTTTGAGTAAAGGTCTGGGTAGCAGCGGTTGAGGGAAACGGGGCTCGGAAAACTGTTCGTCTGCAACCGTTGTCA